>BPLR01013526.1:0-10956 GCA_021605095.1 Caerostris extrusa
AGTGTGGGTCCATGGCTTCGTGGGGTCTGCGCCACACTCGAACCCTACCATCAGCTCTTACCAACTGAAATCGTGACTCATCGGATCAGGCCACGGTTTTCCATTCATCTAGAGACCAACCGATATGCTCACGTGCCTACGAGAGTAGCTGCAAGCGATGTCGTTCTGTCAGTAAAGGCACTGAGTCGGTCTTCTGCTGGAATAGCCCAAGAAAGCCAAATTTCTCGCACAGTTTCTAACAGACAAGTCCCTTGTACGTCCCACATTGATTTCTGCGGTAATTTGACGCAGTGTTGCTTGTCTGTTAGAATTTACGACTCTTTGCAGACGTCGCCGGTCTCGGTCGTTAAGTGCAGGCGGTCGACCACTGCGCTGTCCATGGTGGGATGTTATGCCTGAAATGTCATACTCTCGGCACACTCTTGACACAGTGGATCTGGGAATGTTGAATTCCCTAACGATTTCCGAAATGGCATGACCCATGCGTCTAGCTCCAACTAACATTCCGCGTTCAAAGTCAGTTAATTCCCGTCGTGCGGTCATCATCACGTGAAAACCTCTTCACATGAATAACTTGAACAGAAATGAAAGCTCTGCGAAAGCACTGCGCATTTATACCTGTTCTACGCGATGCTACTGTCATCTGAAAATTTGCATATTGCTATCCCATGACTTTTGTCACTTCAGTGTATAATGATAACCTCGTTTCAGTTTTGAGTTTCTCCAATTGCTAGCTAACATTAGTAAAAAAAAAAAAAAACTTAATGAGACTTTAAGCAAGTCAAGGTTTCGCTTGTCGCTCTACGGTCATTTTGTGCACATGGGGAATAAACAAACCGGGACCTGCGGTGTAAAGTTATTTCCGAACCACTAGAAACACCCATGGCTCCGCCGGGACTCGAACTCGAAACCTGTGGCACCGAACCTAGCCACTCGGCCATCAGATATCCTTTTTTTAAATAATAAATCAATATAATATAAAGGAGTTAAAAATCATCAGTATGCGTTCATTGTCACTTCCTGTTGTGTAACCTTATAAACATTTTTTAAATTTTTATTAGAAAAAAAAAGAATTAATATCCTGCTTAAGATTATCTGATTATTTCATCTCCTATTGTTAATAAGTACAGGGAATTGCATTCCTATTCGTCAAGTATTTTTAAAGCAAAGATTTAAAGATACGAGGTGCCATTAAACTATAAGAGAAAAAAAGTGTGCAAACCTGCCCTCGTATAATATTCTCCAAAAGACCGCTATCTGATAACAGAGAATATCCATTCTCATTTTTAATTCGATTGTCCTGTCTTATCTCCTCATTTTAATACAAGCAAAGTGTGATTGTGAAAAAGAAATCGGACAGGATCACTAATGCATGGTGATGACTATCACAAAAAAAACCGACCCAATGTATGAGCGGAATGTGTAAGATGATATCTTGACCACAGTGGTTGAAAACCTTGACAGTGGACTGTTCTCTCTCTTCTCACTCTTTTCACTTCTGATGTCTGTGTCATAAATCAAATGTGACTTAACCCTAAAGGCACTTTAAAATTAAGCATGGGATTGATTTCTGTATTGATATTTTCATAAATTAAGTTTCTAATTCAGTATGTTTATGTATAAAGCTATGTACATTAAAAATACTGAATTATTCATTATTACTTGAGTTACTCAATACAGAAATAAGAGGAATTTAAAAAAGCAATCGAAGTAGAATAATGCAAAGGCATATTAAATATCATTTATAATGGTAATCTCATTTCAATTTTAAATTTATTGAATTATTAGCTAACATTTAGTAAAAGAATAGTGATGTTTTCAAACAAGTCAGAGTTTTAAAAGATATGGCATCGTTTATTTTTGGAAGTTAAGTCTTGATTAAGGGCCAGGTGGCCGAGTGACTAACGCTCTGGCGCTTGGTGCCACAGGTTTGGGTTCGAGTCCCGGCATTGTCATGGATGTTTGGAGTTGTTCGGAATCCACTTTAAACTGTTAATCCCGGTTCTAATATGACTGTAGAGCGTTGGCTGTACGGCTAACAACGATACCCCGTAAAAACAAAAACATCTCCTGCCCATAAATCTGTCAGTGGGCAGACGACCTCAGCCCACCATGGGTCTGTTGCGCTACTGATGATGATGAAGTCTTGATTAGACAATTCTATCTTCTTCAAGATTTTCTAATTCTACAATATCTGTAATATTCATTTCTAGAACGATTTTTTTTTCCAATAATTTATTCTTGAAAATGTTTCAACAGGGAAGATTGTTGTTTGTTGTAAATCACTGGGCCTAGTGTTTCTATTATACACTGAAGTGACAAAAGTCATGGGATAGCAATATGCAAATTTTCAGATGGCAGTAGCATCGCGTAGAACAGGTATAAATGCGCAGTGCTTTCGCAGAGCTTTCATTTCTGTTCAAGTTATTCATGTGAAGAGGTTTTGGCGTGATGATGACCGCACGACGGGAATTAACAGACTTTGAACGCGGAATGTTAGTTGGAGCTAGACGCATGGGTCATGCCATTTCGAAATCGTTAGGGAATTCAACATTCCCAGATCCACTGTGTCAAGAGTGTGCCGAGAGTATGAAATTTCAGGCATAACATCCCACCATGGACAGCGCAGTGGTCGACCGCCTGCACTTAACGACCGAGACCGGCGACGTCTGCAAAGAGTCGTAAATTCTAACAGACAAGCAACACTGCGTCAAATTACCGCAGAAATCAATGTGGGACGTACAAGGGACTTGTCTGTTAGAACTGTGCGGAGAAATTTGGCTTTCTTGGGCTATTCCAGCAGAAGACCGACTCGAGTGCCTTTACTGACAGAACGACATCGCTTGCAGCGACTCTCGTGGGCGCGTGAGCATATCGGTTGGTCCCTAGATGAATGGAAAACCGTGGCCTGGTCCGATAAGTCACGATTTCAGTTGGTAAGAGCTGATGGTAGGGTTCGAGTGTGGCGCAGACCCCACGAAGCCATGGACCCAAACTGTCAGCAAGGCACGGTTCAAGCTGGTGGTGGCTCCGTAATGGTCTGGGCTGTTTTTTCATGGCATGGACTTGGTCCTCTGGGGCGACTGGACCGAACATTGACTGGAAATGCTTATGTTCAGCTACTTGAGATCACTTGCAGCCATTCATGGACTTCATGTACCCAAACAACGATGGGATTTTTATGGATGACAATGCGCCATGTCACCGGGCCACAACTGTTCGCGATTGGTTTGAAGAACATTCTGGACAATTCCAGAGAATGATCTGGCCACCTAGATCGCCCGACATGATTCCCATCGAGCATTTATGGGACATCATCGAGAGGTCTGTTCGTGCCCAAAATCCTGCACCATCAACGCTTTCACAATTATGGACGTCTATCGAGACAGCATGGCTCAATATTCCTGCAGAAGACTTCCAACGACTTGTTGAGTCCACGCCACGTCGAGTTGCTGCACTTCGCCGGGCGAAAGGAGGGCCGACACGATATTAAGAGGTATCCCATGACTTTTGTCACTTCAGTGTATATTCAACGAACAGCCCACCAATGGGCGATGATGACATGACAATGCCTATAGGGAGGACTTTTAGAGGCATTGCTTACATTTGCGTAAAAGAATACCCGAAAAATTCCTACATGGCAACCTGATTGTTGATGCGAAACCTGTGTATATTATCGCCATCCAATAGGTATTGAATGCATTGACCGCAGATTAGGGCTCTAGGTACTGTAAATTCAAACCTAATACCAACTGCACACGAAATAGCATGTTAATTATTGATCCCGAGTCAGACCAAATGTATGAGTGGAATGCGAAAGAGCATATCTTGACCACAGTGGTTAAAAACCTCGACATTGGACGGGTTTTTCACTTCTGATGTCTGTGACATAAATCAAATTTGACTTAATCCTAAAGGCACTTTGAAATTCTACATGGGATTGATTTCTGTACTGATATTTTCATAAATTAGGTTTCAAATTGCATTTTTTTATGTATATATCTAAATTAAAAATTCTGTATTATTCATTATTACTTGAGTAACTCAATACTACAGAAATAAAAGAAATTTAAGAAAGCAATTGCAGTAGAATAACAGACATATCAATTTTCAATTATAATGGTAATCTCATTTCAGTTTTAAAATACTTTAATGTTAGCTAGCATTAGTATAAAAACAAAACTAATAATTAGCAAGATTTTCAAAACAAGTCAGGGTTATAAACGATATGTTTTTGTTATGTTTGTGTTAAAAGATTTGTTTATTTTTGGAAGTAAAGTCTTGATTAGGGGCCTGATGAGCGATTGACTAAAGCTCGGCGCCACAGACTTCGGCTTCGAGTCCTGGTTGTGCCACGGTTGTTTATAGTGGTTCGGAATCCTGGTCTAGCATGACTGTAGAGCGTTGGGCGTAAGGCTAATAACTCTAGGGGCCTGATGAGCGATTGACTAGCGCTCGGTGACACAGATTTCCGCTTCGAGTACTGGTTGTGCCACGGTTGTTTATAGTGGTTCGGAATCCTGGTCTAGCATGACTGTAGAGCGTTGGGCGTAAGGCTAATAACTCTAGGGGCCTGATGAGCGATTGACTAGCGCTCGGTGCCACAGACTTCGGCTTCGAGTCCTGGTTGTGCCACGGTTGTTTAGTGGTTCGGAATCCTGGTCTAGCATGACTGTAGAGCGTTGGGCGTAAGGCTAATAACTCTAGGGGCCTGATGAGCGATTGACTAGCGCTCGGTGCCACAGATTTCCGCTTCGAGTCCTGGTTGTGCCACGGTTGTTTATAGTGGTTCGGAATCCTGGTCTAGCATGACTGTAGAGCGTTGGGCGTAAGGCTAACTCTAGGGGCCTGATGAGCGATTGACTAGCGCTCGGTGCCACATTTCCGCTTCGAGTCCTGGTTGTGCCACGGTTGTTTATAGTGGTTCGGAATCCTGGTCTAGCATGACTGTAGAGCGTTGGGCGTAAGGAGGGGCCTGATGAGCGATTGACTAGCGCTCGGTGCCACAGAGATTTCCCTTCGAGTCCGTTTGTGCCACGGTTGTTTATAGTGGTTCGGAATCCTGGTCTAGCATGACTGTAGAGCGTTGGCGTAAGGGCTAATAACTCTAGGGGCCTGATGAGCGATTGACTAGCGCTCGGTGCCACAGACTTCGGCTTCGAGTCCTGGTTGTGCCACTTCACGGTTATTTATAGTGGTTCGGAATCCTGGTCTAGCATGACAGAGTTGGGCGTAAGGCTAATAACTTAGGGGCCTGATGAGCGATTCCGGTGCCACAGACTTCGGCTTGAGTCCGGTTTGTGCCACGATTGTTTATAGTGGTTCGGAATCCTGGTCTAGCATGACTGTAGAGCGTTGGGCGTAAGGCTAATAACTCTAGGGGCCTGATGAGCGATTGATTAGCGCTCGGTGCCACAGACTTCGGCTTCGAGTCCTGGTTGTGCCACGGTTGTTTAAAAACAAAATACAATAACTCGAACCCCGTAAAAAACAAAAACATCTCCTGTCCAGAAATCACCAGGTGGCGGTGACGGCCTTTTTATTATTTTTTTCAATTTCATGAACAATGATGCATAATAAAACGTTTAGAGGCATCGTTTATATTTGCAGAAAAATCCAAAAGAAAAAAAACTAACACAAAGCAACATAACTAATGATGAAACTTATGCATTGACTGCAGTAGGTATTTGAAAGCATTGACTGCAGATTAGCAGATTACAGCTGTAGGAACTGTAGATTAGAACCTAATACTGATTGCACATGAGCTAGCATATTAATTATTGATTCCGAGTCGGAAAAAATGCATGAGTGGAATGTGTAAAAGGATATCTTGACCACAGTTATTGAAAACCTCGACATTCAACGGGTTTTTCACTTCTGATATCCGAGTCATAAATCAAATGTGGCTTAACCCTAAAGGCACTTCAAAATTCTATGTGGGTTTGATTTCTGTATCGATATTTTCATAAATTAGGTTTCTAATTCAGTACGTTTATGTATAAATCTTCATTAGAAATTCTGAATTATTCATTATTACTTGAGTAACTCAATACTACAGAAATAAAATAAATTATAAAAGCAATTAAAGTAGAATAATGCAAAGCCATATTAATTATCATTTATAATGGTAACCTTGTTTTAGTTTTACATTTCTTTTTATTATTAAAGAACCAAAATATCTTATTGAGAATTTCAAACAAGTCAGGGTTTTAAGCGATATGATATCTTTCATTTTTGGAAGTTAAGTCTTGGGCAATTCTATATTTTTCAGGTTTTGCTAATTCTACAATATCTGTAATATTGATTTCTAGATAGAATTATCTTTTCCAACAATTTATTCTTTAAATTTCTTCAACTGAGAAGATTGTTTTTTTGTCTGTGAAATGTTTGTTACACAGTGTAATTTGATTGAAACAAAAATCTTTTTAAGAGTCATTTTGAAGAATTTGATTGTTGAATATTTTTTATAAAAATTTTTTTGTCTATGAAATGTTTGTCACACAGTATACCTCTGCTGAGACCCAAATCTTTTGAGAGTCATAGGAATCAATTTAACAGTCGAATATTTTTTTATGTCTCTGGAAAGTATTTTGAATGTACACCCTATTTTCCGGAATATATATAAGCAGTGTGGGCCTGAATGGCCGAATGGCTAGTGCTCTGGTGCTCGGTACCACAAGTTTCGGGTTCGAATCCCGGCCGTGCCATGGATGTTTGTAGTGGTTCAGAATCCACATTAAACCGTAGGTCCCGGTCTAACATGATTGTAGTGCGTTGCGGGGGTAGTGTTACTCCACGTCCGTAGCTTATCTTCAAGCTACACGCACCTCCTGGGTAGTGCTAAGTGAGTAACGTCGGTGCAGCGCCTGCCTTAAGGCATCCAAGACAACTGTCTGAGTGTTTGCCAGCTTCATTAGAACAAAAAAATATGCAGTGTAAGATTAAAGCTTTATTTTATCCTTTTTAAAGTATACAGGAAATATCTGTCTAAAAACTGTTAGCACCAAAAGCAATGATTGATGATAGCATGCATAAAATAATAACAAAAAATAAGGTGTATATCTCTGCCATCACATAATACTTTAAGCGACCGCAATCAGATAACACCCCAATTTTTCTTTTTAACTCAACAATCTCATAATACAAACAGAGCGTGATCACGAAAACGAAGTCGACCGACCAAGATAAACTAATACATGATGATGACAATCACAAAACCGCCTGAATGTCTGAGTGGAATTTGAAAGCAGATACTTCAGCTAGGATGGTTGGAAAACTATTACTGAGGAGTGGGGTCAACATACGTTCAACGGTGGGCGGTTCTTCAAACCGTGTTGACCGCGATTCCTTAACGAGTCCTGACTGTGATGGTCGAGAATCACGATTTAAGGTGAGCATTTCCTCCACATGAGACAAGAGGAAAAGTTGGGCAGAATTAATTTGTCTTTGGATATCTATATTTGGCATAATTGGCTTAGTGAGATATAAGGTTTCTTTGAAGTTGAGTTTATGCAGCAAATGGAAAGCCAAACTGGTTTGTGCTCATGGGTGGTTCTTTTAATTAGTTCATACCGTTTGCGTAAATGCATGCAAATGATGGATTTATTATAAAGAGTTAATTTTCCTTTTTGAATTTTTATGAATTGGAATAAAATGTAAATAATAAATATTAAATAAAATTTAAATAAAATAATTAAACAAAGTGACAGGCAATTCCTTACGAATCGTTAATAGAAATTTAAATAAATACATTTAAATAATAAACAAATAAAAAATTTAAATAATAATTACAATAATAATTTAATAAACAAATTAAATAATAAAAATAATAATAACTTAATGAAAAGTTAATTAATTAAATAATTTTAATTATGTAATTAAAATTTATGTTTTTATTTTTGTTTTGTAATCGTTACGATATTTTCAGATATATTATTAATTAACATTTATTAAAAACAAGCAGATATAACTTGTCTTTGAATGGCCACATAAAATAAAACATTTTGCTTTTTTTCTTCAATTACGCTACCTTGATGAGCCAAGGCCGTACTGCCCCTACTGGCAGATTCCGTTTAAAGTGGATTCCAAATCTTTACAAACATCCATGGCACTGCCGGGACAAAACATTTTTAGTTTTGGTAAATTTTATTTGAAAAATATACTTTTATATTATTTGAAATTTTTTTTTAAATTACGCTGAAAACTGGGTCATATTGACCATGTACCTGTGACCAGCCCAATACAAACTAGCCTTGAAGAAGGCATGTCGTGTGGGCTGCACCAACGAACGCTGTTGCTCATTTAGTACTACCCAGGGGGGCACGTATAGATTAAAGACATGTTACAGGCGCGAGTAACACTATCCCCTCACCGTTGTACAGTCAAAGAAGACTGAGATCTACCGTTTAAAGTGGATTCGAACCACTACAAACATCCATGGCACCACTGGGACTCGAACCCGAATCCTGTGGCACCGAGCCCCAGACACTCGGCCATCAGGCCCCTATTTGAGAAATTAAATAATAAATAATTATTAAATAATTATATAATTATTTTATCTTGAATTATTATTAAATAATTATTCTGAATAATTATTTATCAATAAAAATAATTTAGAAAATAAAATATAAATAAGCTTATATGTATAATAGAACATTTGAAATAAAGGGCCTGAATGGCCTAGTGGCTAGCGCTCTGGCGCTCGGTACTACAGGTTTCGGGTTCGAGTCCCGGCGGTGCCATGGTTGTTTGTAGTGGTTCGGAATCCACTTTAAAAGTAGGTCCCGGTCTCATAGGATCGTAGAGCGTTGCGGGGGCATTGTTACTCCGCGTACGTGGCTTATCTTCAAGTTACACGCGCCCCCTGGGTAATGCAAAGTGAGTACGTCTCTGCAGCACTTGCCTTAAGGCGTCCAAAGACCAAGCTGTCTGTGTTTTCCAGCTGCATTAGAAAGAAAAAAAAACATTTGAAATAAACAAAAATCTATTTAAAAAGAAAGCATTCACATAAACTTCGAAACTTCATGAAATTTAAATGTCAAATACCAATAAAAAATCTATAGACAAAGCAATCACAACACTAGATGGTACAAATCTCAAAATAAGGTTTTTTAATGAAAGTGGCATTTTTTTCAACATTTTTGACAACACATTAAATAAAACATGGGGCCTGATGGCCACGTGACTAGCACTCTGGTGCTCGATGCCATAGGTTTCGGGGCCCGATTCCAGGCGATGTTTGTAATGGTTCGAATCCACTAAACACCGGTCTAATGTGACCACTACTACTACTCACACCACACCACATCACTGTGCCTAGAGCTGAGTTGCCCCTATACAGTTTGGAAATGATGTGGGTGAAATGAATGGACGCACGATGGAGGCGGAAAAGTTTCGCATAATTCCCTTTTGTGGTACAGAAGCTGAACAATGGGGAAAATTCATACAAGAACAGAACTAAATATCCAAAATTAAAAAAAAAATAATGAAATTTTTTTAAGAAGGATGAAATATGAAATGAAAATATAAAAACGTTAGGTAAGATATTACAGAAAAGAAAAAAAATTAAAAGCAATGTAATACAATAAACACTACATAGGAGATTATACAAATCAGAGAGCTGGAGGAATATTCATCAAATCAATTATAATAGAATTTAGAAAATCTTAATAGCTAATAAATAAATAGACGGTAGAAGCAGTTGCTGCAAAAATTATGGACAAGGGAAATAAAAGGTAAGAGAAATTACATAAAGACATAAATAAGCTAGGTGTATAACTAGAAAATGGTGTTTACATAAAAATTTTTGATTGTGCAATTTGGAGTCTAGTGAACGTTGGGCTTAGGGCTGACAGCCCCCGCAAAAAAGAAAACCTTTGTCTTGAAATCTGTCAGTTGACAGATGTCCAGCCCACCATGGGATTGTTGCGCCGATGAAGAAGAAGCAAAAAGTAATTAAAATATTTTGGGAATTCAGTGTACAAAAAAAAAATATACTAAACTAAGTTGTATAGTATTTAAGTTATGCTGAAACATACTCTGACATGTATCCATTTTTTATGTATAGATATATTTAAGATAATCACTATTCTTCCCATGTCTTCAAATCAGTTTCCGTTTTATATAGCTCATCATCATCATTTAAGTTCACGGAGTGCCTTTGGTCATTTTGCGACCTTTACTCCAGAGTTGCACACAGTAAAAAGTCCATTGAAGAGAGAAACATTAATATTATGGAGAATAAAAAGGAATAAGTGTTCATGGTCTGCCCAAATTATATAAAAAATTACAAGTACAAAGTTAAAGAAAAAAATAAGAAATGCAAAATTTAAAATTAAGACGAAAAAGAGATTGAAAAATACTAAAAAATACTACGAAAACTACTAAGTATAATATATACAAACAACAAATAATATACAAATAAAAGACACAAAAATATACAAAAAGAATAGAACAGATGAAAACTACTACAAAGTAGAGTAATTGCTGCTAGAAATGATGACAAGGATCTAGATATATATATATATAGCTCATGCCTTCAAATGAGTTTCCATTTTATATAGCCCAGGCGTGGCCAACTCAAATGACCTTGCGAGCCACTTTGGAAATGCATCCTAACACTGCGGGCCGCATGTAAAATTATTTATCCTTATATTAGATTTACACCCCCTATAGACATATTTTTGGAGCGAAAAAATTGAAACATAATGAGTTATTATTATTGAGTTTACTTTTATTCTTACATGTCAGTAAACACAATAACTATTTGTTATAGATAATATGATATATAATAATAATAATAATAATAATAATAAACGCACACTAGAAAGAAATATATAACGCTAAAAATGAAATATAAAAAAATATAGATAAGTATAAATGAAATCATTAAAAAATATTTATTTTGCTAGTGTGATATTTGTTTTCCACTCATCACGAGTTTGCAGAATATAATTT
>BPLR01013527.1:0-16359 GCA_021605095.1 Caerostris extrusa
GCCACGTATTGCTTACGGCAACTAAAATTATAATATGCGAAAAGAAAGTAGTATTTAGTAATTATGATTTTAAACTGCACTTAATACGGCAAAATTTGAAGATAACGTAATTTATCGAATATTGGTTTCACTTTTGAATGAACAGGAAATTACCAAAGTTACACTGGAAAAAGAGAAAATCATGTGTTTTGAACGGGAACAGAAAAAAAAAAAAAAATCTCAACAGCGGCTTTATGGAGATTCCATACAAATCTCCTTCATGAAACAACCATTAATTTTTTTTTTTTAAATTGTGAATTTCCTAATTTTTTTTCTTAAGAATTTTTTGAATACTTGAGTGTTGCTTTTAAATATTTAAAGGATTGGATATATTATGATTTTTTATTTAAAAATAATACATCCAGTGATAATTAACAGTCACACAGCAGTGAAAAACAATCTACAGCATAAGCAATTATGTCAACTGTTCCCTAACTCAGAACAATAGTAAAACCTACTGTTATATTATTTCGGACTTCAGGTTCTTAATCAGGAATCCACGAGGGTCCCCGAGAAGGAAAGAAATAGTTGAGAAGTGAAAAGTTCTAATTTTTGAGTTACTAAAAATAAAAGAAATGTAGATTGTTCAGTCTTTACTCAGGATACACACCACGCGATGCTTGCTACTTTTGCCCCCATATTTTACCATCATGTATTTGAACGAAAATCCCTTGGGAGGGCATCACAAGAGTTTTTTGTACTCTCCTCCTCCTCTTCCCCAAACCCAACTCGAAAACCTTTCAACATTTGGTTTTATTGTGCATAAATGGTAAAAACGGCACCATCGATTTGGCATAGCTTGTTGATTATCGAGCAAAAAACATTCTTTGATACGGAAACCTACATGTATGCCATTTACCAACCCTATGATAGCCTACATACTAACTCGGGTTGTTATGAGAAAAAGAAGGAGAAGGAGAAGAAACAAAAAAAGAAAGGACGAAGAAAAATAAACATATGAATAAAAGGAGGGAGAAAAAGAAAACAAAAACAGAAATAGAAGATAAAAATCATTTTCATTTTTTACTTCTAATGAAATCTGGATTTATCATATGAATGTATGCATAAATTATAATTAGTTGTATAATTGTGATTACCAATGGAAATGTAAGATTGTTTTCTTTCACCTAGCAATTTCGTCCAAAATAAGTAGTTACTGCATGGCTCAACCACCGAAAATGTATGAAAAGGTAAACATCTAGTTTAAAATTGGAAATTGATGAATTGATTTCTTATTAGAGATGCAAATTAGATAGATGCCGCGCAAAGAAGTTAAGAAACAAAGTGAAAAAAATTATTTTGATGAATAATTTTGATTAGGACCAAAGATAAAATAATTTAAAAATTTTGATTAGGACCAAAGATATCAAATTTTATCCTCTATTAAGTCACTCTATTTGAATTCGCCCATCTAGGCCGCTTGTCAATTTCAAAAACAATCGGTAATTGAACTATATTCGTATTGGCAAGGGTTTATTAATGCAATTTAAAACAAACTTTATAATGAGTCCAGAAAAGTAAAGCAGATGTATCATAACAGCATCATGTGGCTCGTTGTTAGTTATTTTAAATACAATTGATTTAGTTTTACGCATCTAAAAACAGTTATTCTTGGGAGACTTGCTCTTTTTTATTAGTAAAGACATCGTCGTGCTCTCTAGATTATCGACATTTTTCCTTGATCAGTGCACTGTTTGATGGGAATTTTCTGGAGATTTCTTTTACGGCACGCAAATAAGTGCAATTACTCGTGAAAATCTCCGGGAAAGTCATGCTCTCCCACCATCGCCTATCGGTAGATTTTTAGTGGCTTATATTAATAAAACACGAAATTCCAGGGGGAAAAAAAGCCCAAAAGATTTATCATGATACTTTATGATTTTAATTTAGTTCTGTATTAATGAAACGTTGAAAAATAGATTATATTAAAGGTTAACTTATTAGTTCTAATATATAAAATGAGCAATTTTTTATAATAAAGGGAAAATATTCTTCAAACAAATCAATGAATTGACATAAGAATTATACTGATTTCCTTTAATAACGATATTATCATACAAAAATAAATATTAATTAATAAACATGCGTCTCCCTTTCTGCATCATTGTTTCTTCTATCCATGTTAAAATAAGAGAAATCCTTTTTAAGAGAAATCCGTCCAGAGCAATGACATACTTTATAAATATTTGAAAAGATAAGTATCATTCGTTAAAGAGAACTGACAAGGAATGAACTAGAAATTTGGTCCCTTAGCATAATCAAAGTGACACTTTTAAAAAAAAAGGAAAAAAAAAATTGTTCAAGATCCGACAGCATTGTATTATATGATGTGTGTGTGTGTATTTTCAATTTTCCAGTTCATATAGTAAAAATATTTCAATATTTATTTATGGACTTAAATATGAAGTCAGCATATTAATCAGGATACACAAAATAACACAATTTTTTTAACAAAAGTTACTCAATAATTATAACAAACTATTGCCATTTTATGCCTCCAATTGCATTGCAACACGTAGGAAGAAAGACTTTTTTTCAATTTTGTAACAAGAGTAATTTTAAATGTGACGTATTAAATTTTTTATTTAGAAATATATGTAATCTCAACTTCTTGATACACTTTATTTCTTCGGATATTTGCGTTCAAATTTGAACGTGGATCACAGATAAATTTTCCTCGGCAAATATTTATATATCCTAGTATTTATAAATTTTTTAATTCATTTTGATCTTTCAAAGTTATTCCAGTTTAAAATGCATTTATAAGGTAATGATGCAAAACAGACATTCTAATACTTTTTTCTTCTCCTTCCCCCATTTGACTTCTTTTGCAAGTAAATTGATGCCACGGAACTCCTTAAAAATTTTTGATTCATAAAATTTTTTAATAGCCATTGTATTAAAAAATAGCAGGTAAAAAAAAATTTGATTTTGATACATGTGCATTTTCCTTGGCTTATTAAATATTAGCAAATATTGTCCTGCTTTGCTCGGCTAAGAAATAGAATATTTTTAATCTTGGTAAATTTTATTAGAAAAAAATCGATGCACAATTAAAGGTTTCATATCGTAAGTAATTCGCTTTGACTTAGAGTAATCATTCTTATACAGGAATTGTAATTCCTGGTTATGTTCTTATATTTATCTTATTATTTTAGGTTATTTTTCTTATGTTTCATCTGTAAGCGTTTTAAAGAATTGAATAGTCTTTGCATGTGAAACACAAATAAAAAATGAAAAAAAAAAAAAAACTAATACTGTGAAACACGATAATTTCTAACTTAGTTTTTTTTTTTTTTTTACATATCTATAATTATGCCACCATATTGCACAGTCAGTGTGCCATCTAATGGCAATAAAAATAATTTTTTATTTAAATAAACGCTTATAAGAATTTGTTGTAATATTAGGGTTAAATAAAAAAAAAATAATAAACTCAAAGACACAAATTGTTCTTTAAGTGTTACAATTTTTAATTTTAGGAAACTAAATCAGATAACAATCTCTTTCTATATATACTTCTAAAGAAATTAAACGAAATAATGGAATCATTATTATTTATCAAGGCAAGTATTATTGTTTATTACGAATGAGAATATTTGAAAAAGACAATACGCATTCTATAGAAGTATTTCAACTTTTTCATTGTAATACGCTGTGAATCTAACAAAGTATTTCTGCTATCTAATAATTGTCATAATATCTAAATACTAACGAAAGTAATTGATTTTTAAAGATCTGAAAAGACAATTATATGATATGAAACTACCAGTTATATTTATTGGTGATCACAAATACTGAATATATATCATATACATTCAGAATATCTATAGTGTCACAGTACGATATATAACTAAATACTAGATTTTATTACAAATCTGAAAAAATAAAGGTAAAATTTTTTTCTAATCCAAATTCATATATAACTCCCCTTATCCAGAAAAAATAATGACATATGTAAAAAAAGCGCGTCTATGGGGACAAGAAAATTAACTGTGTGACAATTATATGATGACAAAAAAATGACTATTATTGTGCATGTGTTTTGTTTGTATGTACTCACACAAAATCTTGAATCTCACAAATGACATTGCAAACAGCATCATTTATATAAAAATTAATTTTTTTAAAAATTTAAACATCAAAATTTATAGAAATACACCATGGATTTCTAAATTATTATTTTCACTTTTCTGGGAGATTATTATTTTATTATTATTCGTTTTTAATGCTATAATTTTTCTGTACATGCAGTATTATTCACCAGTTGGAAATCTTTAATGATGTAACTTAATTTAAAAATCTTTTCAACCTCTTTAAGAAATGACTCAATTAATAAAATCATTGGTATTGCTCCCCAAACGAAGAAAAAGTTTCTTTTAATGGATATTCAATTACAGATGTTTATTTCTCATTGCTTGTCATAGCATATAAAAATACATTTATAATTGGAACCTTTTTAATGCTTCCTTAAAGATAAAAGCTTTAAAATAAATTATGTTTGAAGCCAGTTCATGATGATTAATAATTTTAATTTGTAATTGGTTGAAAATATTTGAATAGAGTAAATTAAATGAAATTTTATAATTAAGACAAATAAAATTCGTAATTGATAAATTTCTTGACAAAAATTTAATGTCGGTAATTTTATTTTATTATAAAACTTGAAATTTTGTAAAAGTTTATTTGACAAAACACATATCTAATATTTCTTCTTTCTAAATTCCTTAATTTTTACTCATTTCTCTAAAAGTGTATTATGTCTGAGTGATATCATTGGCGTTGTTCGCTGGCCCCTTTCTGCACAGAGGGATTTGGCAGCAGGCAACTAAGGGTGGCACAGATCTATGAAGACTAGCTGCTCGGATAGAATAGTTCTTGTTTTGAAATGTTTGTAGTGAAATGATTGGAGTATAATTTGAAAGTAGAGAATAGATAGTATTGCGTAGATCATATGTTCCATTATTTTTATGTGCTGTGACGCCTGTAGTGTTCATGAAAAAAAAAATTGAGTGAGTGATTTTTTAAAAAAAAAAAAGGATTTACATGATACAGAGGCAGGCATCTGGGAAATAGTTCGGTTTAAAAAGTTTAATTAACAGGGAAATAATTTGTATTATCTCATATGTAAATATCCCATTATTTTTGTTAAATAAAAAACAATATGCTAATATTATAAAATAAAGCGAACAAAAAAAGAAAAAAATACTCATTTTATTCACACGTTATTCATATGCAGAAATTAATAAAAAAAAATCTCCTTCATATTGTTTTATATATTGTCATAAAATATCACAGCTATTAACAACACAACCTCTGAAAAGGCGCTGCAAAAGCCATACTTTCAAATTAATAGTCACTAATAAAGGGCCCTACAACTGAAAAACAGTTTTGTTTTAAACATACACACACACACATATATATATATATATAGTGAGTGTGTAAACTACTGTTATTACCCAAAAAGTAAAATCAATTTTTATTTTTTTCAAAATTCTTTATTTATTCATCCAAATTTATTTTATCGCTTTCAGAGCAATCCCCTCCGGACACAATGCACTTATGCGAACGTTTTTCCAATCCTCAATGCATGCTAAAAAGTTATCGACAAGGACAACCTTCAAAGCGCGTGCCGATTCACGTTGAATAGCTTCAATCGACTCAAAATGGTATCCCCGGAGTGGTCTCTTGAATTTAGAAATAGCCAGAAGTCGCTCTGTGCTAAATCAGATGAATACGGTGGTAGTGAAACGGAATGGGTTTTATTTTTTGGCGAAAAGTCACGAAGAATCAGTGCAGGAGAGATGGCGCATTATCGTGATGCAAAAATCAAGAGTTGTCTTTCCATAAATGTGCCTCTTCTTTCCCTCTCTTAGATGTCTTTCCTGTTAATGTCCTTTCGTGCCTCTTCTTAAATGGCTTTCTATAAATGTTCTTCTTTTTGCGAATAGCTTCACGCAAACGACGTATAACACTTAAATAATATTCTTGTTGACAGTTTGGCCCGTCGGAATGAATTCATAATGTTCCACACCACGGTAATCGAAGAAAGCAGTCAGCATGACCTTGATTTTTGAGTGATTTTGGCGTGCTCTTTTTGATCTTGTTTCCCCTCTGTCACGATATTCGCTCGATTGATAGATTATTTCCAGGACGTAAACATAAATCCAAGTCTCATCTCCAGTTATGATGCATTTCAACTTGTTCTGATAGTCAGAAAGCATTATTTCACACACTTCAACACGACGATGTTTTTCGAAAAATTCAATGTTTTCGGTACCAATCGAGATTTGACGAGTTTGAGGCCCAAAACATCTTTTAAAAAGGAAATGACAGATCCTTTTGAAACTCGAACATCATCGGCAAGGTTTCTAGTTGTAAATCGACAGTTTTCAAGCACCAAATTGTTTGGACGTGAGCTTCGCCGGTTGATGTTGATGTTTCAACCAGAGGGCTCTTCGTCTTCAACGCATTCTCCGCCTTCTTTGAATTGTTAATACCACTTGTCCGAATGTTTTCTGTAAAATTCTACACGTTTCCGCACACGAATATTCATTCCGCAAAAAGTTCATTCCGCAAGTTCTTTGATCAATTAGTTCAGACGTTTCAAATATCGGCGAAATCCCTTTAGCGTCTCACAAAGCTAAGAGTAACTCAAGCACTAATGAATATTTTGACGCGAAATTTCACACAGATGTCAAGGACAGTGCCAACAACCCAAAAAAAAAAAAAAATGAAATTCCATACTCTCAGAAAATTTAAATTGAAATTGGTTTTACTTTTTTAGGTACAGTAGTATATATAAAGTAGAAATAGAGTAATTAATATAACTTCTACATTTGTAAATTAAATAAGAGTTTAAACCATAATTCGAGGCATGATAAACAAAGCTTTCTTAATACAAGAAGTCTCACACTCATTTTTTATTTTGATTTATTTATTTTATTATGAATCATACAATTATGGGTATTGTTTTGGAGTCATTTAAATCTCACACGTGTCATCCTGAATATAAGGGAGATGAAAATAATTTTTCTATTCAGTTTGCTTTAAATTTCTTTCACATGCTTCCTTACACATACTATTTATTTACAAAATAAATGAGTAATTATTATATAATTCAGTGAAAAAAGTTGATTTTAGAAGAAAATTCAAATATAAAATTGATTTTAAAGATCGATTTGAAAGCAAAGAAAATTTTATTTCAAAAATTAAAATGAAATTTTTCGAGAAAAGAAAATCGTTTGGAATTCTATAATTTTTTTTTTTTATATTTTAAGACTGCTGTTATGCTTTGTATTCTAAGATTCAATTCTAAATTTTATGGACAATCTGTACATCGATCCATCCAATTATAATTTTTATTATTGTATTGCACGTTTGTTAAGCTTTTTAATCTACCGCGCAGAGGTGTTTTACTTGAATTATTTGTTTTTCTTCTAATTGTACAGTTGGCAACAAAAAAAACACCCCTTAATAACATTTGTAATTATCAATAAATATTTTTATAAGTGGGCGAAAGGAACTGAATTATGGTGAAATTTAATTGATTAACAAAATTAATCAACGTGAGTAATTAATCGCTAACTTAATTTCCATTACAGAATTTTTTTAGCCTAATCGATTCAATGAGTTATAAATAGTAAACCTCCAATTTTTGCGTTAAAATTTTCATAATTTTTAAACTTACAGAAAAGAGCCTATATCAATATTGCAATCGTTTCATTCATTAATTGAAAAATATGTTACCATTTTCTTGCTATGATTATTACGAAAAAGGTCAGAATAATTCGCTTTATTTAATGGAAAAATATTGTAAACAATAAAAAATAACGCAAATTGTTTATTTAAATAATAATTAAACATCTTTATTATTTTATAGGAATTATACTTTTTAGAGTCAATAAAATCACCAATGAAAACTTCCTATGAATGGTTTAATTTTTTTTTTTTTTTTTTTTTTTTTTTTTTTTTTTTTTTTTTGTAGGCGATTTAAATTTTTAAGTCAATTGTATCAAACAGCCAACAATGAAGTTTACTATTCTTTTTTTTAACTTCTCTAATGAATTTCAATTGAAAATATCTCTTTTAATTATTGGTTCTTCAATATATATAGTCCGATTAATAAGTGTAGGTCAAGTGTGTAAAACAAGGTGGGTTTTTTTTTTTTTTTTATTTATTTATTTATTTATTTATTGCTAATTGGCGAAGAGGGAAGATTATTTGTAGGATTGCGGCTTAATAAATACTTGTTTTAAATAAAACGTTATGAGAACCTTGGCCAAATGATTTTTGATAAATTTTTTACTATAGAATTAATTAAAATAATAATATTTAGTACATTAAAGTTTAATTAAGACAGTGAAAAATTAATAAAGACAGTTAAATAGGATTATAATTAAATTTGACAGTAATGAAGTAGTATTTCATGTTATAATATAATTACTAATTGGTGACATTTTTAAAACTTTATGATTTGAAATTAATTCAAAAGTGATTCATTTTCTATTAACTGATTATTTTAATAGAGAATCAATATTTTATAATTAATTTTCCGATAAAAAAATCCGAAAAATATTTTATTAGAGTATTTTTTAAATAGACTCTTATTTTTTACAATAACGATGCAGTTATTTTATCTTTTTATTCTTTTCAAATACTCCCAGTAACGCTTATAATTTATTCGTACTATGTTCGTAGTTTTCATATAATATTTTAATATATTTATTTGTGTATTATTTTTTATATTTTAGTTTCAATCTATGTATATATTTATTTAATGCTTAATTATTATCTGCGTCGTTTTCCTAACTTAATGAATTATTTTGGATGATAACATTTAAATCTTTTTTTAATTTTAGATTCTGTGGATGCATATAATAAACAATTCCATTTAAAATAAATATTACAATGTTATAAATTTTTTTAAACTTTTCTAAATTCAAATCTTTATAATAAAAATAGAATTCATGAAATATTCTTTAACTTCTTCCATCATAGAAAGAATATTTATCTTTTTGTGAAAATTATTTTTAATGCAAAAGATATCCATTTAAAGAAAGTGAATTCATTTAGACACTTTTGTTTTAATTATTACTCTAAATCATAATAAAATAGAACATTTTATTTTATAAAGTGATAGACGATACTTTAATTATAAGAATAGTAATTAAATAGGAAAATATCTTATCATTTTCAAAGAGAAAAGTTTTGAAATTAAAACATTTTGGAAAATGAAGCTATTTATTTTACATTTTATTTAAATATATTTATACATTTGAATTGAAATCAATGGCATCCATTTTAGTTATTTTTTATATAACTACAGGCAGTAAACGTTATAATCAATATATATATATATATATATATATATAATAAATGTAAGCTGGTTTATCCTGTAGCTATCAATCCGCAAATCTATACCGTAGCTCTCCATCCGTCATGCAGAATTTGGATTCGGAGATATAATAATTAAATAAAATAATTATTATATAATTTATATTATAATTTATTGTAATGTAACTTACTCGTTTTGGGGGAAAAAGGCTCAGCAATAAGCAGTCAAGCTTCAGTTGAACTCGAAATGCAAACCGTCACGAAGAAGTAGAATCGATTAATGAAATTCCAAAATATTGAAAGAGAAAATTTATAGAATTCATGATTTATTGCAATACATCATTCAAAACAATCCATTGTTAATTGAAAGTCAAAAGCTGCATTATTATTTCCTCATGAATAATCTAAACAGATGTATTGGTAGAGCTATCAATTTTGGATGCACTAGAGATATCGAATTACATTCTTGATAAGTTTAATACTGACTAAATATGCGCCAAAAAAAAAAGAGCTTGCGCTAGCATTAATGCAAGGAGAAGGAAACATTAATGTAAGGAGAAAGAACGGCTCAATCTGCTTTGAAGCTCTCAATAAAGTGCAGAAAGTAATGCATCAAGAACATTTAGATTAAGTAAGTTATACTTTCTGAGTTATTCTGGCGAAAGCTTCCAGTTATTCCAAAATTCAGCAGATGAAATCAATGCATGTTTGAAGCAACCATTTCTCTATCGTCGAGTGAAGAAAGTGCAATTAAGAATAAATATGAGATTTCATCTTTTCCATGATGAAGAAAGGAGACAATTTTCAGTAAAAAACTCTTACAAATTGGTGAAGATCAATTGATTGTGTAACCAGTCAAATTGAACTTACGAATGATTTATGTAATATCGTCAACAATATGAATTAATAGATAAAATGTATCCAAATACTGTTAAAAAATTACACAAATACAATTTTAGCAATAAAAAATGAATAGTAGTTGAAGATATTAATTTTAAAATTCAAAACAAGATTCCTGGCGATTAAATAATGAATAAATCAGTCGAATGAATGGTTGATGCTAAGAAATGTGTAAAATTTTCCCACCGAATTATTGAACTCTATGCAAGTGACTTTACATTGTTTAACATTAAAAATAGGATCAACCCTTTTTTTTTTTCCGAGAAATCTAGATTCAACAAGATTATGTAATGGAACAAGAATGATCGTGAAATAATCATCAAGCAACATAACTGAAAAATTCTGTCAAGACGAGATAAAGAAAAGCATTATTTATTCGAGGATTACGCTCATATCACACGAACTACCGTTTTTATTCAAAAAGACCGCAATTTCCAGTAATATTAGCATTTACATCACTATAAATAAAACACAAGGACAAATTTTAAGATTGCGAATATTAATATTTAAAAAATCGGGCTTTTTTTTTTTTTCACGGCCAGTTATATAGAGTGGACACACAAAGAATTTATATATCTACTCAGCAAATAAAAATACTCAACAAATGACGAATTTAGTTCAAAAGCAAGTATAATAATAAAATATGGTAACTAAGTATGAAAGAAATGAACAAAATTAAAAGCCAGAGTTTTATTTCACTAAATTAAATACGCTTGCATGGAGAATAGGATGATTTAGTTTAGCGTTATAATTTCTGTATTCCAAGACTTTTTTTTTTTAATTCATATTTAACAGAATCTGGTTAACTTTGCCCCAGCGAAGCGATGGTAATTCCAGCTAGTGATATATATAATTCAAAATGCTAGAATTATACAAGAAGAAATAGAGATTCTTTATTAGCTAGACGAATATTTTTTTGAGGATTTATAACGAGTTTCAAACATTTAAAATTAAAGTTTTGTAAAATATTAACATACACTAGAATTTTGATGAAGTTTATTAATCGTAATATTTTATTTAGAAATTCTGAGATATTATGATGCATATTTTAATAGAAACATCATTCATTTTTTAATACTAACCACTATATTTCATAGTTTATAAATACATCATATTATTTTACTCGTTGATTTATTTTTACATTTCAATGTTTCGACTATTCTTTTTATTATAAAAGAATAGTATGAATTGTTATATAATTTCCTAAGCGAAAGCAAGGTATTAGTTAAAAAAAAAATAATTTAGATTATTTATTCAATATGTATTTGAAGTATTAAATTTTGGAACGGATTTACTTTGAATTAGAATTAAAAAGAAATCTTATGCATCGAAATGCAAATAATATTTTTGAAGATGTAGTGTATATTTTTATAGCATCAATAAAAATTAAAAACTCGATCTAAATCATAAAAAATGCTTTATTTGGTTATTTTTTTATAAAATGTTTCACATTCGATTGAATACACATATTTATATAAACTACTCGTATGCATATAAAAAAGAAGAGAGAATGCTTATTTATAATTCATAGACTAACTTAAAATCTATCATTAGGTAGGACTTTTTCATTTCCTGTTCTAAAGCTTTGCTTAGTCAAAGTTCAAGAGAAAATTGTAAAAAATGGTTATTTTTTTTTAATTTATCACTTATTACATTCTTATGGCGATAATTGAATTTTAATGCGAGACGCTTATCATATTGGCCATTGAGTTTTCTTGCTCTGAAAATCATAATGGCGACGCACGCTTTTTAAAAGATCGATTCGCGCGCTCTATCACATAGTTCAAGTAATTTATAAATTTGCATGCGGAATTTAAACATATGAGTGCGCATAAGCACACACATACAAATATGTAGGATAAAAATTATACAGAAAGAAACCACAAAATAATCTAAAAGAGAACAATTAACTTTTTAGAAAAACCTTGTCCATGTCTGTGATTCCAAACATTCTCTTTCAATACCTGCCTTTTAGAAACGAGAAGATTCGATGGAGATTGTGCCAATATGTATATGTACATCGATAGTCAGATTACTTGAAGGGAGTTTTATAAATTTTCTCCCATATGTCATGCAAACGAGTATCAGTTTCCTATAAAAATCTTCCGCTTATTATCCATAAATGGACTGCTCGTGAATGCATAAGTGGAATAGAATGTCCACTGATGAACAGCGAAAAAAAAATGTAGATAGGTAAAGTTTATATATTATATTTTGAACTCTTTTTTTAATTTTTCGGAATTATAACCTGGAATAATTTTTTGTTTATTTTAAACACAACTTAACAAATAAAATGTTTTATGATGTTTACTCTAGTTTGCAGTACCAGATTATATATAAATAAATGCATAACATGTTGAAATAAATACACATATTATTGGAAAAACGCATGAGAATATTGTGAATTATACATAAAAAATGAATTATACATATTTTATGAAAAAAAAAGTTCTTCTACGGATAACTATGTACAATAGAAGAACAGATTAAGATCATTTTTATATTTAAAAAAATATTATTAAAAAAATCATTTCATTAATATAAGCACTATAAATTTATAATTAGTAATTTATAATTAGAAATTTATAATTAGTAAATTTATAATTAGTAACTATAAACTTATAATTAGTACAAATTTATAATTAGTACAAATTTATAATTAGTACAAATTTATAATTAGTAATTTATAATTAGTACAAATTTATAATTAGTAACTATAAATTTATATTTCTATAAATTTATATTAGTTCTCACACTAATAATTTAATTAATTAGTCTGAATTTAACCGTCATATTTCCGATTTAAAGAAAAAAAAAAAATCCCATTAAAAAAAACTCATCCCCTTATTTTTTAGTAAAGAAAATGACTATTATTAAATAGGACAAAACAATCAAAATGCAAAAAATACTGAGTCATAAGATTTAGGTATATAAAATATTTATACAGTACATAGATGATATAAGTGCATTAAATGATATGGCAATCATTTATACATCCATGCTCGTCAAATTGATAAAAGATTGAGGCAATTAATAAATTAACGTGTTGCAGTTGTACCACCAAATAATCATATGTGCAAAAAATTTTTGCTAGCATCCATCTAAAAACAAATAGCAATCTCATTATTCATTAAAAAATGTATTATATGTATTGTTACAGATTTATTATTGTTCAACTTTTAAATTTTGATCATATTACTTATTATTTACATGTAATTTTGTACTAGTTTCATTTATTAAAACAATCAAGTTTTATAAAGCAAAATTTTAAAAATGAACAATTCTTGTAATATATAACAAATCTGAAAGACATTTTAAGATATCTGAATTGATTCTAAACAATCGTGACGTAATTCAAAAAGAATTCATAGAAAAAACTTTTTAAAAATATCTATTTGGTAACTTTTTGTTTTTATTTTTAATTTAGCATTTTACACTCAAGTCCATAAATTAAGGATAATGAAGTTCAGGCAAAGAAAGAGACAGAAGCAAAACAAATTTGACTTATTTGTAAAGTCTATTTATTAAACAAAAAGGTAAAGAGCAAAAAAGATGCTATATGTTTGACATAATTAATAAAAATTGCGATTTTTACTCCCTGGAGCAAATTTAAAAAAAAGAACCTATTTACAAAAAACAGTATAACATGGTTAGTATGATGGTTAATATGGAGTATGTCTCCCGGACGATGCAATACAGGCCTTACAACGCCACGGTATGCTCAGTATCAAATTATCAATCTGATCTTGGGGAATATTACACCACTCATCAAGCAATGCCCTCCGGAGTTCCGGTTGACAGGTGGGAGGGTTGACGGGCTGCAATTCGTCGGCCAAGCATATCCCACACATGCTCTATTGGATTCAAGTCCGGTGAGTATGCTGGTCAATCCATACGGGTGATATCCTTCAATTGAAGGCATTCGTCTACAATGTTTGCACGGTGAGGACGGGCGTTGTCATCCATAAACAGAAATTCAGCACCCATGGCGCCCCGAAACAAAAGTACATGTTGTTCTAGAATGACATCCCGATAGATGTGGCCTGTCATCGTTACACTCTGAACATGCAGGTCAGTTCTGAAACCAAGAATAATTCCTCCCCAAACGAACCATCCTGCACCACCGTAACGGTGTCGTTCAATGGTGTTCTCTTGGTGGTAACGGGTACCTGGCGCTCTCCATATGACAGTCTGGCGAGAATCAGACTGCAAACCAAACCTGGACTCGTCGGAAAACATCACACCAGACCACTGTTGCGGTGTCCACAATGCATGCTCTCTACTCAGGTTAATCGCAGGCGACAGTGAGTTGCGGTAAGTGGAACACATCTGACAGGCCTACATGAGCATATAGACCAATGTGCCCTAAGCGTCTGTCTGCCTCATTCGGCGTTGTAACTCGGGGACGACCTGTGCTGTAACATCTACTCACATTACCATCATCTTGGAATCGTTGCCAAAGCCTGGAGATGACACTCTGGGCGATTCCAAGTTCCTCGGATACTTCCAGCTGGGTACGTCCACATTCCAGTCGTCCGATAATTCTGCCACGTAAAAATCATCCAAATGCTTCCTTTTTGTGCCATAACTATGCGGTTATTGCATTGAAAGGCTTTTAAAGCGCTTGTGAACAATTTTACTTCTTTGCCACCATTCTTATATACCCCTCTCTTACACTGTCATTGTGACGTACTATCCGCGCCATCTGGTGGTTTCCTGTAATTTGCATATTCTTCTTCAAGATGTGTGATAATTCTACAGGTGAAATTTTTATTTTAGAGTTCAATTTCTGTGTGATTCTGAATTATCCTTAATTTATCGACATGAGTGTAATTAAGTTTACAAGTTGAAATAGTACATATAATTCAATGAAATGAAAAGAAAATTAAGCAGAATACAATGGAACAACAGATAATCAGAATGTAATAGTAGAATTACTTATTGTGAAGATAAATATTCTTTTGAATTATAAATTACATAAATTAATTATGTATCTATTTAAAAAAGAAAAAAATCTACATTTAAATTTCTAATTTTTAAGAAAGTTACTCTACCGAAAAGTAAAACCATTTTCAAAAACTCAATATTTATTCTTCCAAATTTAATTCATCGCCTTCAAAGTAATCCCCTTCGGACACAATGCACTTATGGCAATTTTTTCCAATCCTCAATGCATGCTAAAAAGTCATGGCAGGGATGGCCTTCAAAGCGCGCGGCGATCTCTTCAATCGACTCAAACGGTGCCCCCGGTGGTCTTTTGAGTTTAGAATGAGACAGTAGTGGCACGGTGTGAATACGGTGGTTGTGGAGTGATGTGGGTTTCATTTTGGCTATGAAAGTGTCACAAAGAATCAATGCAGTGAGAGCTGGCGCATTCATTGCTTTCGGGTTCCAATCGAGATTTTTCGCGTTTGAGGCCCAAAATGGAATTGACGGATCCTTTTTAAAATTCCAACGTCAGCAGCAAAGTCTCTAATTGTAAATTAATGGTTTTGCAAGTACCAAATCTTGAACTTTGGACGTGAGATCGGCGGTTATTTGATGTTGATGGTCGACCAGAGGGTTATTCGTCTTCAACGCGTTTTCTGCCTTCTTTGAACTGTTTATACCACTTCTAAATTTCTTTCCGGTATAGGAATGCTCACCGAATGCCCTTCTACAACATTCTATAAGTTTCGCAAATAAAATTTAATGCTTAAGTTCTTTTGCTCAATTAATTCAGACATTTTAAAATTTTGGGAATCAGTTTTAGCTTCTCCCACAAAGTCAAAGTGTAACTCAAACACTAATGAATATTTTAACGTCAAATTTCACACAGATGTCAAGGACAGTGCCAGAAAGCTAAAAAATAAAAAATAAACGAAATTCCATAAGCCCCGGGAATTTTAAATTGAAAATTGGTCTTACTTTTTGGACACAGTGGTATAGTAATCTATTAGGATATCAGATAATTTTTGTTACAGTAATAATACTCATCTACATTTAAAATTCTTATTGAATTTATTTTATTATTATTGAAAAGGGAGTTACCACACACATAACGAATATAAATAATTTATTTTTATTTTTTAGCGTTGACAACGT
>BPLR01013528.1:0-40795 GCA_021605095.1 Caerostris extrusa
TACTATATTCGTTTCCATCCATTCCAATATGTGATGAAATCCACCGGAAAATGATGCAGTTACCATTTTAATTAAGGAACTTGCTATCTTGTTTTATTTTGGGGTTTTTTTTCCTGATATATGCCTCTAGGGATTACCAGAACATCAACATCCACTCTACACAAATTTTTTTAATTTCTTGAAATTTGGCGCGTGAAAGGCCACTAGCATTCCACTGTAGTATATTAAATTTAAAATTCGAATGACGCACAGTCATTTTTCCGGGGCAAGTAGCCATAGTCTCTAGCTGTAACTCATTTAGAATCACACAGGAGGCACATGTGACTTTAGGTTGTCAAGGATACGAGTATAACACCAATTTTTAGAGATTTTGCTTTTAAAATGCTTTTATGTGTTTCTGGATTGGCCATATTTTTTCTGATTAGGCCCTGTCCTATCGTTCCAGATACAGATTTTTTTTTTTTGAAACTGTATAAGATTGTAGTACACCATTAGGACAACTCATTTGTATATGTAGAGCCATGTTATGAACATTGAACAAGAAATTTTACATATTGAACATTGTTAGTTCATTTAGTCTTTTTTGTAATAAAATATTTTTGCACGAGTTGCGTGACTTTTTGATCATTTTGTTACTTCAAATATTTTAATAAAATTTTGATAGGTAAGAAAAAAAAACGTATTTATTTTTTGAGAGCTACTTACTTTCGCACTTGTGAAAGTTGTCGGCGTAACTCGTTGCAGACACACACCTTCATTCCGTCCTGCAGAAAGCAGTCACCATTTTCGCCGCAGTCACATTCTGAAGGAAAAGAACATTTCATTTGCTCAATTCATTCCATTTAAGTCATATTGCTTATAGTGAACACAGAGTATCTAGTTGTTTATAGTGTACACAGAGTATCTATAGTGGACATAGAGTATTATAGTGGGCATAGAGTATCTATATAGTATAGTGGAAATAGAGTATCTATTAGTTCATAGTGAACATAGAATATCTAGTTGTTTATAATGGACATAGAGTATCTTGTAGTTTATAGTGGACATAGAGTATCTATAATAGTTTATAGTGGGCATTACCTAGAAGTTTAAAGTGGACATAGAGTATCTATAGTGGACATAGGTATATACTGGAAGCATAGTGGACATAGAGTATCTATAGTGGACGTGTAGAGTATCTAGTTATGTAGAGTATATAGTAATTATAATGGGAATAGAGTAATCTTATCTAATAGTTTATAGTGGAGAGTGCCTAGTAGTTTATAGTAGTTATTGTAGTGGGCATATAGTGGAAATAGAGTATCTAGTAGTTTATAGTGGACATAGAGTACCTAGTAGTTTATAGTGGAAATAGAGTATAGTGGACATAAAGTATCTAATAGTTTATAGTGGACATAGAGTATCTAGTAGTCTATAGGTTTATAGTAGTCATAAAGAAATATAGAGAAAGTGTATCACTCAGGACTGTGCTTAAAGATGAGATACCCACTGCCAATTAGTACTGTTTAAAATATTTAATAGAAAGGTAAACATTCGGTTTAAAGACAGTAATGAGAGAATTGATTACTTGTTAGGGTTATTAATCAGACAAACGCAACGCAAAGTAATTTTGAAAGAAAATTTTTTTATTGTGGAATTTTTCTCTAACTTTTTTTTGTGATATAATGTACTATAATATTAGAATTATAATGCTTCTTTGGCAAAAGCACTTGATATGGTATTGTATCGGTACTTCGAGCAAAACAGAAATAATAATGATTCTTCTGAAATTAATATATGTGAAGAAGAAACAAAAGAATGTGCTACAAACAACTACAGATTCGCATCAAAGTTTTCTTAAACGGGATTTGAAAAATAAAAGATGGATGGAAGTCCTTGAAAGGTGCGGAATAAAGTGAAATGTACTTACCCACGCATTCTCTCGTTTTTTCCACGTACTGGTACTTTTCCTTTTTACACTTGCAAATCCCTGTCTTATTCTCTTTGTCCCAATCACACATGACGTCTTCTGCGTATCCGCAACGCCCAGGCACGCACCACTTGGGAATTTCGCACCACGCCCCCATGTAATCGTCCGGACAGTCGCAAGCACCTCCTTCTGGACACGTGCCACCGTTCTGACAAGGATGGGCGGCGTCACACAATTCTGGAGAAAAGAAACTGTCATGCTTCTTTTGAAGTTGCTTTACAATTATTTTGAATTAAAAATCGTCCTAAGAATTTCATCTACAATGCGATGTAATTTTCATAAATAAATAAACACATGCTTAAGACTAAATAAATTAATTAGTACTCTAGTGTCCATTAAACATATATATATGACTAGACAAAGCAGGTAGTTAATATGTTGGCATCTGAACTGACTTCGATATCTGACTGATGATTAAAATTGACGATTCCCTTGTAAAAGTCAGATATGTATATACTAAACCTGTAGGAAGAAAGCTTTTCATTGATCTTTGAATTTGCGAATGCCGTTTTAGATGCAACTGGGGTTAACATTGACCAGATTATACAGTAAAGTTGTTGTTCTTGCAAAATTTAAATTTCCAGCAGAGTTAGATCAATTCTATGATATTGCTAACTCTGATAAAGTCCAAAACAATCAAGGGTGTAGTAAAAGGTCCTGCTTGGAGAGCCCCGAACAGTTCTGGGAGAAAGGGGATAGCCTGGGAGATGTTCATCGGGAGAAGCTTTGATCATTACAGCACTTGGCATACAAATTGGATAGATCTTGTTACCGTTGGAGTAAGACAGATCTTAGGTGATCACTAATAAATCTGCTTTGCCCTTGCCTGCTGTATTGAATTGGCAGTGCACCACCAGGGCTCCTCCCTTGATACCGCTGGTGCACAAGGTGGATGGTCCAAGTTACACTAGTAGACTTTTTGTCCTCTAAAAATTCCAGGTAAGTCAGAATCGGAACTATTCAACTGTTCACTAGCTGCCTCCTTGGCCAAAGTGTCTGCCATCTCATTTCCATGGATTTTCAACCTTGATAGGTGCACCTCCATTGTAGATGTACCTCCCTAAATGAAGAAAGATGCTTTAACTTATTAAGAACTGCCACACCTGTGGAATCACTCACCTGTAACAATTTGAAAGGTGTCTAATAGAGCTTCGACTGTCGGATCGAATCCAGATGGCAGACGAACCAGCGGAAGAAAGAATCTAGTTGAGCCCCACGTCAATGGTAATCAGTTCACCCGCGAGACAGAATAATAATCTAGACTTTTCTCCTAATTCTTTCGCAACAACTTTGGGATTTGATATAAATCTCCACTAACGGAGAAGCCCCTACCATCACTACTTCCATCAGTGTATATTAGTATAATATATATTAGACAGTAAGGTAATCAGATAATGACGTAATTTCCATTAAATAAGGAGGTAATCAACAACCTTAGCTAATTAATGATACAATAGTTCGCATGCAAAAAAAGTGTAACAAATTTATTGCAAAAAAAGGGAATTACTTCTGAGAACCAATGCCAATCAGAAAAATCAATGAGAAACAATCTTCGCAGCAAAATCTGTGGTTCTCAAAAAATTTATGTTGTGTTCATAACTTTTAATTTGTTTTAGTTTAAAACAAATTAAAAATTGATGAACCTTCACAACTATTAATACCTTCTCAGCTCTTTTAAAACATTCCATTAATTTTGTCTGCATCTACAGTTATTACATATTATTAAAAAACATGAAGTCAACTTAGAAAATTAGTTCACTATTAATATTGTTTTAGAAATATAATATGCTTTAAGAAAAGTTTCATAATTCCTTCATCTATTCCTTCTCTCTTCCTCTCTTCAACAATAGAAAAGATTACAAATTAGAATTATTTTTGAAAGCTTAAATTAAGAATAATTAAAAAGCATATATGAATAATTAAATTTTTCTTCGCAAAATAATTAAAAATAACTACTTAATCAGAATAAAATTTTGTATACTATAAAGTAAGGGCCTATAGTAATGCAAAATGTGGAACTTACAACTTCTGATAACTCACCAAAGCATTCTCCAACTGATTTGGACATGCCAAAACCTTCAATGCATTGGCATTGCTTTTCTCCAGCTTCATTGAAAGAGCATTGATAGGAGTTTATTCCACAGTCACACCCTTAAAGAAGAAAAAAATTGCAAAAGGTCAATTTCTATTTCATATTTTTCAAGTTTAGAGAAACATAATCAGTTAAAGATCATCAATATAATCCCTTCACTTCATCTCTGAACGATCTTATACATCGAAGTATATTTTCAAGTTTCGAAAGACTTCATTTGTTGAAGATCCTCAATTTAATCCCTTTACTTCGTCTCTGAATGTACTTATACATTGAGGTATAACTTACGTTTAGAAAGACTTCATCTGATGAAGATCATCAATGTAATCCCTTAACGATTTTATATGATCTTAGCCATCGAAGACAGATGATGACATCGATGACAGATGATGAGTCATCATCTCCAACAGATGAGAAAGTCATCATCTGCTGAAGATCCTCAATGGAATCTCTTCACTTCGTCTCTGAATGATCTTATCTTATACACAAATATACCTTTTAAGTTTAAAGGACATAATTTGAAGATCAATGTAATCCCTTCACTATGTCTCTAAACGATCTTATGCATTAAGATATACGTTTCAAGTTTAGAAAGGCTTCATCTGTTGAAGATCATCAATGAAATATCACTTCTCTTCGTCTCTGAACGATTTTTTATGATAATACATATTGAAATGTATTGTATTCACTTTAAAATTAGAAAGATATCATCTGTTGGAGATCATGAATGAAATCCCTTCACTTCGTCTTTGAATGATATTATATTATACACTGAGATATATCTTTCAAGTTTAGAAGGACATCTTTTGAAGATCATCAATGTAATCCATTCACTATGTCTTTGAAAGATCTTATACAGTGAGGTATGCCTTTCAAGTTTAGAAGGACATCGTTTGTTGGAGATCATCAATGAAATCTCTTCACTTCGTCTATGAACAACCTTATATGATCGTATATATCGAAGTAGTCTAATAATTAACATTGTGTTAAGAAATCTCTTTCCTCATCTCTAGAAATATAAAAAAAAAAAAGAAAAAAAAATTCCAAAATACGAATCGTTTGTTCTATGATGTAAGGAACAGGGGCTCACTTCATCTGTCCAATCCATATCAGCAAGTGCATAACACTATTCAAAAAGCTTTTTGTATCAGTGCTATTGTTTAGTGGTCACTTGGAATTCATATTGAGCATTTGACTGGCTAATAAAACAGTGACAGAACTGGTTCTTCTCAGCAAACAAATAGAGAACCAAGAGAAGATCTACAGTATAAATTGTGTATATAAATCTAAAAGTCCCTGTTATGTTTGTAAAAGATTATACTTTACTGTCAAATGTCCTAAATATACTCGTAAAAGGAACTGTAAGCAACCGTGGTACAGTCTTTAAGAAAATACAAAAGCATTAAATAAGAAATGGAATTTAAAAATCTAAAACTAGGCGTTCAATTTTTTTTTTATTTGATAATAACCTATTCATTATTTGTTAATTAAATCAAAATTGTTTTTTTATCAATAAAACTAAGCTTTTAAATTATTATCGATAATAATATGTTTTCATCAATATTTTCGTGATGTTTAATAATGTTAATGCTTTCATATTTTAAATCAATTACACCCATTGTGCTTACATATTTTTAATTAAATGAAAATATATTATTATAATAAATAAGTAAGGCAAATTGTAGTAAAAAAAAAAAATGTACGAAAAAAATTTATTGTTTATTTAAATACTTACATTCACATCTTCCGGAACGTTGCTTATAAGGTGAAAGGCAATCACATCTTTTTTCCCATCTTTCATCGAGCACCCATAAGACCCTACTCCGCAATCACACGCTGTGAAAAGAAAATTAAATTTTAACAAGCTATTTGTAAACATTGTATCATTATCAAATACCCAATCTAAACAGTTTCACTCCCTCCTTAATTCATCAAATAACTTTTGGCTTTTTTAAAGAATAAAATAGTGTTAGTTTGGATAATAAATTTAAAAAGTTAATACTGTATATTTTCTTCCTTTTTTTTTTTTTTTTTTTTTTTACCAGTACTTAACTAATAGCTCCAGACAGAATGCCCCCTTCTATGCGTGAAATTCTAAGGCTAATAAAAATAAATTTTTAGTTTAAAACACTGAAAAACACGCTTTTAGAGTTAATCAAACTAAAAAGTAAAAAATAATTGTTAGCACATAAGAATAAAATGACTGACGAGAAAATGAATGTCACTGTTCTAAAAGCGTGGGGTGCTTTGTATGACATTTTTAAACTAACTCTGCATTTCAGAATGAAACTAGTGAAAAAGTAGAACGATTGATATCGAGCACCCCACGCTTTTAGAACAGTGACATTAATTTTATTCTTATGTTAACATTTTTTACTTTGATTAATGTTTACTTTGATTAGTGTTTTTAGTGTTTTTAAACTATAATATTTAAAGTAGGTCTAGGAGGAGGACAGGAACTATAGTTCTTGCAATAATTTAATTGTGAGTAAAAGAAAGGCTAAATGCGAATATGTCGAGACAGTCAGGATTCGAACAGGGAATCTCCTGATTCGTAGTCAGGTACGTTATCCGTTGTGCCACTGTCCCACGTAGGCTTGAATGTCTTATGTACTTTCATTCTACATGGGCTAAATTGCTCTTCATAAGTTAAAATAAAATCTCTAACCCTGGCGATCCTAATCATGATGAGACAATAAACTTATCAAAATATTTTAGTGTCGTCGGTCCTTGATAAGTCTACAACGTTTAAATTAAATCTGATCGCTTAAAGTAGGGCAAAATCGAGCCCAAAGAGTCAGTTACAAACAAACAAATAGGTGAAACTAATAAAAGCGTATTAATAATAAAGTTTTTATTTAACTAAAAATGATTAATAAAATTTTCCTTAATTTTTAAAATGAAATAATGAATTCAGAAAAAAAAAAAAGTTGAAATTCTAAGTATTAAGTCCGGGGTGGCCAACCCAAATGATTGCCGGGCACTTTGGAAATGCATCATAACTCCACGGGCCGCATATAAAAATTATACATCCCCCTATTAGTTTTTAGACCCACTATAGCCATTTTTTGGAATGAAAAATTGAAACATAATGAGATATTATTATTGTGTTTACTATTATTGTTACATGCAAACATTTTTAATACTGTATAATAATGATACTAAACGCACATTGTAAAGAAATATATAACACTAAAAATGAATTATAAAAAATATACAAATATAAATGAAAAAAAAAAAAATGAAATCATTAAAAAATATTTATTTTACTAGTGCGATATTTGTTTGAGCAAAAATTTTATTCTAAAATCAAGTTAATTTATTCTCCTAATTTCGTCCAGTTAATTTTTTGAATATATGGATGGACAAATAATGTATTTTTTTAATACATTGATTTTCACTACTTTGGCCATTATAAAATAAATATATTTTGTAAAAGTGTAATAAATCTCCGGGCCGCGGGTTGGCCACCCCTGTATTAAATACTTCTAAGTATTTTTTAAGTTACGTTATAACACACACACATTCCTTTTTGCATATATAGATGTATACAAATTTATATTAGTCTTTTACAGTATTTAGTTAAGTTTTTTACCTATCATTAAATTTCAAATAGAATGATCTTAAGTAAAGCGGTTTATAAAGTAAAGTAGATAGTAGTACAATAATACCAATGTTTTGGAAATTATCAGAAAATCAAAACCGGCCGCTATTTACTTTCTAAAAATTTTAACTACTCATGGAAATCATGATATCAGAAATGTGTTTTTAATATTTTTTGCATACACTTACGAGCTTGTTTACTAATTTGAAAAGCATTCCTTTAACATTAAATCATTTGGCAAAACACTGCCTAAATTAACCTCCTTTGATCGATTCTACTTTAATTGATTTAACCTCGACTTTGATTGATTACATTTTCTTTGTTTTAGCCTTGACTTTGATTGATTGCATTCAAATCTCAAAAGCAGCAATTATCTAAAAAAAAATATTAAAAATAAATAAAAGTTCCGTGTTTTGAGGTGGTTTTTTTTTTTTAAGTTAAAATTATTTTGAACATTTAATTTAAGCAATGAAAGTTACTAAATCTATCTTTCGAAAGTTTCACGTTGTTATTTTTGGTCAAATCTCAAAATTGGCACAACTTTTGATGCCAAAATGCATGCCAAATGTGCTCCAGATGATGTGAAAAAAATGAAAAATATACGGAATTTTAAAATAATATGATATTTGTACTTGATATAACATGCTTTTATGTAAGATTTACATTTAAATAAAATATTTGCTTTTAGAATTAGAAATATAAATATAAATATACATATATAAAAAGAAAAAGAATAAAGTTAATATTTTAATTTGAATATTTATTTCATATTAATTTGGCATTGTTATTATTTTTTGCTTTTTAGTTGGCATATAGTTTAAAAACATTGTGTTTATCTCTGCATATATAAAATAAATCTATTTAAAAAAGTAAGATAAAAAATAAAAAGAATTTAAAAAGTTAAGTTTTTAAATTCAGTACAGAATTAGGGACCAGTTGTCGGGGTGGCCAACCCAAATGATCTTGTGGGCCACTTTGGAAATGCATCATAACATTTTATAATTTTTATTTGTTTTCATTTTTATACTTTTTTATTTGCGGGCCGCATATAAAATCTATCCTTTTATTTTATATTCCCCATATTAGATTTAGAACCACTATAGACATTTTACATTTTTTTGATCGTCAGATGAAAAATTGAAATATAATGAGTTATTATTTTTGTGTTTAGGGTGATATTGGTTCGGATTACATGTAAACATAGATAATATAATAATAATGATGATATTAAACACATATTGTAAAGAAATATATAAAACTAAAAATGAAAATAAAAAATATTTAAATATACGCGAAATAAAAAAAATTAAATTTTTAAGAATATTTATTTTACTAATGCTATATTTGTTTCTCTTTCTCGCCCTCTCTTGTACTTAGCTTTTGCAAATTGATTTCAATATGTGTGTTTTTGAAAATTCAACATCGTAATGGGTGTTGATATTAAACACGTGCGTTATGTTTGAGCGTGTTTTGTGTTTGGTCATTTTCAGTTTCAAAAAAAACGAGTTTGCGGGTGTAAGTTGAACCAAAAGCGCTAAAAACTTCAACTAAGATTCTGGTTTGCTTTACTATTAACAATTAACTAATGCGCATCTCGGAATGATCACTGAGGTGACTTAAAGTGAAACATAGAACCTGTTATATTAGATATTGAAAGATGCACACGTATCATAACAGTAAACTCATAAATAAAACAGGCAATATCTGTCATATATTCGAAAGAATATTATTTTAATATCAATTAATTAATTTTTTTCTCATCATTTGGACATTTAATTTTGAATCTGTGGATACACACATAACGTATTTTTAATATATTGGTTTTTCACTACTTTGACCGTTATAAAATAAATATATTTTGTAAAAAATTGGTATAAATCTCATGGGTCAAAAAAGATATTCAAGACTAGCCGCGGGTTGGCCATTCCTGTATTAGATGCTTCATATGCGCAGTGGCGCATGTAGGCTTAGGCCCGCCAGGCCCGGGTCAAGAGCGGCAAATTTTTTAGGGGCGCCAAAATTTTCGAGGCAGCAAAAATTTGAAATCGATTTTGTTTTTTATCAACTGTAAGAACGAATTTTAATGCTTCTTTTCTTTGCTTTTTGACAACCTCAAGATGTCAATATTTAAAGGATAGAATTATTTTTTAAAATAATTAATCGCGTAAGTAGTAAAATTTAAAATGTCTAACAAATAGTTACTATAGTAGCATTTATCTATTGACGTTAGATTTTTCAAAAAGTTTTCTTAAAATATCTAAAAGTAGCGTTTGTTTGCTCATCATTACAACACAAAATATTAATTCACCATATTTAATTATACCTTTGTCCGTATTATCATTATTATTATACATAAGGCCGCCAATTTAATTTAGGTGCCATCGAACCAAAAATCCGTCACTGCTCATATGTCATGCTATGTGCTATATTTCTTACCTACACAATTGCCTCCATTGTCGTAAAAATTATTCCGGCATTCGCACTTTTTCACGCCATCCACAATTTCACACTTCGTCGAATTTACTCCGCAATCGCACGCTATAGAATGAAAAAAGACAAGGAATTAAACAATAGTTACTATAAAGTGTAAACTACTATATCTAGAATCAAATTATGCGCGTGAATATCTTCCCTTTGTCCTTGAAACGTCATATCTAGCTGTAGAATTTCAGAATTGTCCTTCTTTTTAATACTAATGTGCCCAAAAAGTAAGACCAATTTTTTTTTTCAAAAACACTTCTTCCAAATTTATTTCAACGCCTTTAAAGTAATCCCCTCCGGACACAATGCACTTATGCCAATTTTTTTTCCAATCCTCAATGCAAGCTAAAATGTCATTTGCAGGGGATGGCCTTCAAATCGCACGCCGATTCACGTTGAATCTCTTCAATCGACACAAACAGTGCCCCGGAGTGGTCTTTTGAGTTTAGGGAATAGCCAGAAGAATACGATGGTTGTGGAACGGTATGGGTTTCATTTTTGGCGGAAAAGTCACGAAAAATCAATGCAGTGTGAACCGTCGCATTCAATGTTTACGGTACCAATCGAGATTTGATGAGTTTAAAGCCCAAATTGGTATTGACCGATCCTTTTGAAATTCCAACATCATCAGCAAGGTCTCTAATAGTAAATCGACGGTTTGCAAGCATCAAATCTTTAATTTTTGGGACGTGAGCTTTGTCGGTTGAGGTTGATGTGCGACCAGAGGGCTCTTCGTCTTCAAGGCGTTCTCTGCATTCTTTGAACTGTTTATACCCCTTCTAAACATTTCTCTCCGATATAGGAATGCTCACCGAATGTCTTCTGCAACATTCTATACGTTTCCGCAAATAAAATTTAATGCAAGTTCTTTGCTCAATTAATTCAGATTTTTCAAAAATCGCCGGAATCAGTTTTAGCGTCTCGCAAAGCCAAGCGTAACTCAAACACTCATGAATATTTTGACGTCAAATTTTACACAGATGTCAAGGGCAGTGCCAGAGACCTAAAAAAAGAAGGAAAAAAAAATTTAATTACATAAGCCCAGGGAATTTTAAATTGAAAATTTGTCTTACTTTTTCGACACAGTAGTAAGTCAAATTTTCAAATTCAATTTAGCTAAACGAATGAAAGTCAAATGATAGTATGAAACTAATGTAAATCTTTTAAAATTTTTAATTAAGTTTCATTAAATACCTTTTTTTTTTTTTTTGTACTAACAACGCCATGGTTTACTTTAAACTGGCACCTGAAAGCCTAAGCTGACGTAAACACAAGCTTTCAAAAAAAAAGTTCCACTCTACCATGTACCAGACCCTTAACATAATAATGTAAACACGTTAATTATATTAAAAAAACTCTTAGAATATAACATTATTTATTTTATTTACATATTCATTTCCTTTTAAAACAAAAAAAGTTATTTATTTATTATTCTTATATATATATTTTGTTTTGGAAAAAATTAAATAAAATATAAATATGAGCTTTTATTCACACGAAATATTTTTCTTCATTGGCGCAACAGCGCCATGGTGGGCCAAGGTCGTCTGCCTACAGGCAGATTTCGAGATAGCAGATGTTTTCCTATTATGGGGTAGGGTTGTCAAACGTCCAACAGTCACAATAGAATAGTACCTACAGTTTGGAAGGCGATTTTGAACCATTACAAACATCCATGTTACCGCCGGAACTTGAACCTAAAACCTGTGGCACAGAACACTAATCACTTGCCTATCAGGCCCTTACACGAAATATTAATTTACAAAAATATTTTACTAGGAATCCTGATCAAATCTCTCTATTCTGCTGTTACCCCATGTATCGTTAATGATATCAATATTAATTTATCGAATCAAATATTTACTTTGATTACAATAAATAGTAAAAGCTACAAACAAATTAAAAATAATATAATCAGTGCATCCTGGTGGCCGATTGGCTAGCACTCTGTGCCACAAGGTTTGAGTCCCGGCTGTGTCATGAATGTTTGTGAGTGGTTAAAACCATGTCAAACTGTAGGTTCTCGGTCTAATTAGCCTTAAAGTGTGCACAAAATGACAGTAGAGCGATAAACCAAACATAAACAGTTATAAATTATAATTATTACCAGAGTAGTTTTGTATAGATATTTGTAATCGTTTATTTGCCTGGTGGTGATAATTATTTACCCCAGGAATTGGGTTCGAGTCCCATAATAATTATTATTTATTGAATTTTTTGAAACCTAGGTCCCGGAAGATTGAAATTGCAGTTTTAGTTTCACGTCACTTTCTACGCAAGTGAACTAAATAGTTTTTTTTTGTTCACTGCAGCTGGCATAAAACACTTAGACAGCTTGGTCTTGGATGCTTAAGCCAAGCGCATTGTAGAAAAAAAATCATTTGTTATCATTTATTTGTTGAGAGAGATATAATTATTTATTGAATTAAGGGACTATATATAAGTAATTGTTATTTATTGCAACGCTCTACGATCCTATTAGACCGGGAGTTTCACTTTTTAAAATCGATTCCAAACCACTACAGACATCCATGGCACTCGCCTATCACGAACCCGAAACCTGTGGTACCGAGGCCAGAGTCTAGCTTACTGGCCAGGTTTCAGGCCCAGAAATTTAAAAATAGGTAGGGTTCTCAGCCCATACGCTCTACAATCATATTAGGCCGAGGCCTACAGTTTAAACTAGATTCCGAACCACTACAAATATCCATGACACATCCGGGACTCGAACCTTGTGGCACAGAGTGCTAGTCACTCGGCCATAAAGTCCCTAACAGATCTGTACTGTAAAATTATCATAGAGATAAAATATTTCGCAAAAACATTTTTAATATTTCGAAAATAATTTTAAGCAAAAATATCAAAATCGATATTTTAATCAATTTTTGTACGCAGTGTTCCTTTTTATGTTCGAAACCGAAAAAGGAGGCAAACAGGAAAATTTTTAAAGAGGCGTACTTTTTTTTGTTTACTCAAATTATGAAGATAAAATCCCCATAAACAAATTAATATCTAAAACTTAATAGGTATTCATATTTAAATATTTATACGTAAATACAATATAAATGAAAATTATGGCAATGATTATATGGTAAATTATGATGAAAATGATGATGATGGCAAATTATGAGTAGCAATGTACAATTGAGATTCGTAGGAATTTTATTCTTTATTAAAATGATTTATCCCTAAATGATTATTTATCCCTAAAGGATTTGAAGGAAAACATTAGGAAATCAGAAGGTTTTGATAAATCGGTATTGGCATTCGTATGACAGTAATGAAAGCAAGCTAAATGTTAATGTTAATGTTAATGCCAAGTAAATGTTAATGATCTTTCATAATGGATGCACCCTGCATATATATTTATATGAATATGCCATCTCATAAATTATACATGCTTTTTTAATGTCAACTGGTTTTTCGACATAAGTTATGAACTTATCAAGACTAATCGATTGAATACGTTGACATGAGGATTTTTTCATACTATGCAATTTTCCCTTTCTGTTGTAACTCCTTATTAAATCACGCTCTTTGGGAAGCTAAATAAGTTCTATATAAACTATAACTTTATCTAGGTTCTCTAAAATTAATTAGAAATTTTTAAAATATTTAATTTGAAATTAATCAATAAAATTGTAATCAATAAAATTACAGACTAACTATATCTATTATCTGATGTGCATAATTGGAGCCTAATGGCAGATTGACTAGCATTGTCGCACTCAATGCCTCGGGTTCAAGTGCCGGCGGTGCCATAGTTGCTTGAAGTGGTTCGAAATCTACTTTTAATAATAGATCTCGGCCTAAAATTGCTGTACAGCGTAAGGTTGACAACCCTATCTTATAAAGCCCCATCCAGATGAGAGCGTTGTTGTTGTGTCTAATCATCAGTGTCCTGCAGTGCAAGACGGACATCCCATGAGTAATCTTGATGAGACATAAAGACAAAAAGATTTTGAATGGATAACTGCCAACTTTTCTGTTTTCTTAAAATCTCAATTTTCTTTGACCAGATAATTTTCCTTTGACCTCAATTTTACACCTAGGACCTTTGTAGCCGCGTAGCGGCCACTAGCTCCTTCATTGTAAAATGTTGAAACATAGCGGTGGTCTCATGCCCTTTGAGTTAATAAGCAAAATAAATAATTAAATGCCCTTTTTTAAAAAAGAATTATTTATTTAATAAAATTATAAAATGAAAAATAACAAAAATTTCAAAAATGTAGATGTTGATGAAATCAGTTGCATGTAATAAAACAGAATGAGCAAAGGTCAAATTAGGAGAAAAAATAGCTTAGGAGAAAAGCGAACTTTTTTCATCTAGGCAGTTGTAAGGAATTAATTTAAAATATTTAGAACAGTGCGAAGTCTTTTGCTATGTTTGCGGGAAGAAATATCATAATTGTAATTTTGTAGGATATTTAATACAGGGTTATTGATGTTTCGCATATCATTATAGAGTTTAGTAGAAATTTTGTGAACAAATTGTCTTAAACTTGGAATCGAGAGAGCTCGTCTAATATCGTCATTACGAAAGTACCAGGGTGAATTCGTTAACATTCTGAGAGTTTTGTTCTCAAGCCTTTGAATAATTTCAAAATTTGTACGTGCAACAGAACCCCAAACTGGGCTTGCACAAGCTAATACTGGACGAAGATTAGATAGATATATTAGAATTTTGAGATTAAGAGGTAAAGCTGAATTTCTATTGATTAAAGGATAGAGAATTCGAAATTGAGTATTGAACTTAGGAACGTCCCTTGTGGTGTTCAGGAGAAACGGTCAGTTGGTCTGCAGAGTCTCACTTGGAGAGGAAGTATCTTTCGCGCACCCTGCACGTACTGAGTATCGGTTTGGTTTGTCGCTCTACGATAATTTTTTGCACATCTTAGGCTAATTAGACCGGGACCTACAGTTTAACGTAAATTCCTAACCACTCACAAACATTCATGCCACTTGTGAGTTCTCCAACCTGTGCCTCAAGTATCTCAACCCAACCACACCCAATTACAATCGGGTTGGCCAATCTGCACACTACAATAGTTATAAAAGTATTGTAATATATAATACAAGAAAACTCACTGATTAAATCTCCAAATGCTCAAAAATATATATAACAAGACGAAAATTTCTGTATTGAGCCAATACAAATGTTTGTCAGAAATACAAAATACTTGTAAAGCGTTATCTCAAAGAAGGATATTAGGGTTCAATACGAAATAAAAGGAAATTTATTCGAATTATTGTATTCATTGAAATACTTGATTAAAGACAAATAATAGTTCTAGAAAAATATTTGGTTTTAATAACATTTTTAAAACTAAATATAATTTCCTAAATAACACACCATTCATCAAATCACGTGATTAACAGAAATTAATTCGTGACGTAATTAATACATCCAGCATGTGATTAATTGAAACAAATTGGAGTTGCCAGATAGCATAACACCTATACAATTCAAAAAGAGTTAAAATGTTCATTAAAAACTTATTAGAGGTTAAACTGATTTAAAACTGGCAAGTATAAGTAATAAAAGTTACCTTTGTCTGACGTTAGTTCTTAAGCTTGTTAGCTCTTATTTTTTTTTTTTTTTTATTCATGTTGGGGGTTTTAATAATTACAAAAACGTTTATTATAGCAATAAATGATAAGATTTACCGGAAATGGTATAATTTCCCCATTTTTGCATGCCATGGGGCAATTATGGCAAACATTCTCTTTCAGCAAAAATTAAAAATTGAAGAATATCGCAGAATCCACCCTTTTCTTGGTGTTAATTTTTAAGCTAGATAGTTCTTTTTCATGTTTTTTTTTATTCATGTAGGTAGTTTTACCATTTTCAAAGTATTATAAGAATATTAACATTGGTTATTGCAATAAAGGATGAGATTCACCAGAGATGCTAAAAAACCTCATTTTTGTGTGATATTTGACAACTGTGGAAACATCCTCCTTCAACAAAAATTAAAAATTTAAGAAGAATATTGCGGAATCTTTCCCTGGAGTTAATTTTTAAGCTTGATTGTTCTTTTTATATTTTTTTTATTCGTGTAGGTGGTTTTACCAGTTTCAAGGTAATATTAAAAAAATATTAACATTGTTTATTGTAATAAATGATAAGATTTATCAGAGATGCAATAATTTCTCCATTTTTGTATGCTATCTGACAATTATGGCAACATTATCTTTTAGCAAAAATTAAAAAATTGAAAAAGAATAATGCGGAATCCGCTCTTTTCAGTGCGTTAATTTTTAGGCTAACATTAATTTTTAGGCTTTTTTAACATAAAATAGATAGTTCTATTTTATGTTTTTTATTCATGCAGGTAGGTTTACCATTTTCAGGGTACTTTAAGAATATTACCAGGCGTTATTGCAATAAATGATAAGATTTACCAGGGATGTTATATTTCCCCAATATTGTATGCTGTGGGGCAATTATAGCAACCAGGGCCGGATTTAGACGAAAAGAGACCTAGGCTATTCCACTTATGAGGAGCTTTCACCTCCCATGTTTAAGTTTGTAAATTACTTATTATGTTTGTTTATTATTCATATGTGTAGAATTTCTCCTTATGTTTGATTCATTGTTTTAGTGTTTACTGCTTTTAGAATAGTGTAATTCTAATTTTGCTAACGATTTGAATGTGGGCCCCTCTTGATCTTGAGGCCCTAGGCTGAAGCCTAGTTAGCCTATAGGAAAATCCGGCCCTGATGGCAACATTCTCTTTTAGCAAATATTAAAAAATTGAAGATGAATAGTGCGGAATCCATTATTTTCCTGTGTTGATTTTAAGCTAGATAGTTCTTTTTTGTGTGTTTTTATTCATGTAGATAATTTTACGATTTTCAAGGTACTTTAAGTATATTGACAATGGTTACTGCAATAAATGATATTTACCAGGGATGCAATAATACCATTGGATAATTATGGCAACTGCCTTTTTACCAAAAATTTAAAAAATGTAGAAAAATGTTACAGAATTCAACAATATTATCTCATTTTCCAGTTTATTATTACCGTTTATCTTATCATACTCTTATCTGCAGAATAAAATAAAATTAACAATCGCTCGTACTGCCTGGAATTTTTATTCACTACTTTCTTTTAAATAAAAAAAAGAAAGCATTTAAAAACCTTTTTTAAAATTAATAAATTGGTTTATGCCATGATTGCCCCTAAATCAGTATAGTGTAAATACAATAGAATCTAGGAGGCTTTTCATTAATTCCTTTAAACTACCATGGTTGGAGTTAATTATGACACATGAGAATCAAAAATAAAAGCTTCAAGCCAAATTTGGTTTTATAATTATCTCTCCCCTCATATTTTTTTTGGTGCCTGATGGCCGAGTGACTAGCTCTCTGGCATTCGATGCCACAGGTTTCGGGTTCGATTCCCGGCGGTGAAATGGATGTTTGTAGTGATTGGTAATCTACCTTAAACCACAGGTACCGGTCTGATATGATTGTAGAGTGTTGTGGGTGTATATGAGTCCGCATCTTGTCTTCAAGCTACACGTGCCCCCTGGGTAGTGCTAAATGAGTCACAGCGTTCCTCGGTGCAGCTCACTTGGGCTGCTCACAGGGAAATGGTCAATACGACCCAGTCCTCGACGTAATTAAAAAATATATATTTCTTCTTAATTCATGTAAGTAATAGCTACGGTATTTCTCAAAAAATTAATATAATGTATATATATATATATAGCGCTTCTCAAAAATAAGCAAATATATGAATCATTTTCAGGTAGAGATAGTTAGGGCCTGATGCTCGGTGCCACAAGTTTTGGGCTAGAGTGCCGGTTGTGACCTGGATGTTTGTAGTGGTTCGGAATCCCTTTTAAACTGTAGACCCCATTCTAATATGACTGTAGAACATTTAGCATAGTGCTGATAATTATACTCCGTAAATAGAAAACATCTGTTACGAAATTTGCCATTAGGCAGACGGCCTTGACCCAAAGTGGAGCTGCTGCTCTAATGAAGAACAGGTAGTTGAGTTTGCGTTTCTGTCAGAGTTGCCCTATTTTAATATATTTAGAAAAGCATTGTCCTTTTTCATAATGAAAATCCATGGATTTCAGCGTCTTTCAAGTATTGCAAATTTCATTATTCCACTAAATAAGATCAATCGCTTTAAAGTTGTAAAACATCTGGATTTTCGAAATTAATTATTCTTTTAATTGTAAAGTTTAATTCTATTTTATTTTCATTTCTACTCTATATTTAATTGTAAGTCTGTTTTTTTTTAAAATAAAATCAATGTTTTATTGAATCTTGGCCAGCAAGTGTACTTTGAGAAAAAAACAATATTGAGTTAAATACTGATATTATAAATTCATTTCTAAGGTACAAAAGTATGCATTTAAAAATAGAATATTAAAAAGATATTCAGAAATACAAAAAAAAAAAAAATAAAAAAAAAAAAAAAATATTTTCTATCTGTCTATTTGTAAAGATTAACCAAAATAAATGACGCTTTAAATTAAGGTTATTTTAAATCATCAAAATGTCATGCTATCATGTAGGCCAATATTTTTAGTAAATTTTTTTTTTTGAAGTTTGGTGTAATTGAATCATGCAACTGTTTGAATTTCAAATTATTTTTAAATGGAAAATTAAAAAACACAATTAAAGTTCTACTTTTTTTAATTCATTACTTTCAAACTTTAAATGACATTTGGATCTTTCAATCTTTCTGAAGTTGCTTGCTAGAAATTTAACATCACACAAGAAAAGTTAATTTACAAACGGATATGTGAGTAACGATTTTTTTTTTTTTAAAGAAAATAAATTTTATTATTAATCCCAGATTTTTAGCATGTTGGAATACTCGCTAATAGAATGTTATTTAATCAATCTTATTATTATCACTCATAATTGAATAAATATTTAATAAAGTGTATTTCATCATAATCGAACAAATTAAACATTAATTATTTCAATAAATGATAAGATTTACCAGAGATGTTGTAATTTCCGCATGTCTATATACTATGGGGTAATTATGGCAGTATCCTATATTAGCAAAAATTAAAAAAAAGAAATTGAAGAAGAATAGTGCTTAATTCATTCTTTTCATGGCGTTAATTTTTTGAGCCATATATTTCTTTTTTTATGCTTTTTATTCATGTAGGAGGTTTTACCATTATCAAGGTACTATAAAAATATTAGCATTGGTCATTGAAATAAATGATAAAATTTACCAGAGATGCTATAATTCTTCCATTTTATTACGCCATGGGACAATTTTGGCAACTGCCTCTTTTTTAAAAAAAAAAATTAAAATTGAAAAAAAAAAAAATGTTATGAAATTCAACAATATTATCTCGTTTTTCCGTTTATTATTATCTTTTGTCTTATCATAATCGTATCTGTAGAATAAAATAATGTTAGCAGTCGCTCGTACTGCTTGGTATTTTTATTCATGAGTTTCTTTTAAATAAAAATAGAAAACATTCAAAAACCCTAAAACTAATTTTTCAATTCCTACTATTAGTTCACACTCTCCCTATATATATTTATATATCTTGTTCAAATTTTCAATTGTTCATAAAATACTTTTTATTCATCCACTCAAGTTCAAATACATTTTTTTAAATTTGTAGGGGATGACACTGGATGTTAATACAGTTTTTTTCAAATATTAATTCATTAATTAAATTTAATTAATTAATTTTAGTTTTATATGGGAGAAAAATATTTCTCTTATATAAGATATTTAGCTGGATATAAATTTAGGAATAAATACCGTCAGTGGCGAAGCGTATAGATCGCTGGAAAAAAATTTCTTTTCAGATTCTTTTTCAGTCCGGGTTCTAGTCTGAGTCGAGGAGGGAACAAAATGGAAAATGAAACATGTGAATAAATAAGTGAGAGAGATGGAGAGTGTATATATGAGAGAGAGATAATTTTTCTAACTTAAATGAATGAAAATTATTTATTAAGGACTTTCTGCAATATAGTGAAAAAAAGTAGGAATTGAATTTTAAAATTTTTTTGTGTTACTTGTTAAATGAATAAATAGGTAATTTACTCATTCAATTAATAAGAAACATAACACAACAAAACTGAAATTGATTGTCACGTGGACCGTATCCAGGGTGGGGAATCGGGAACTTCTTTAGTAATTATATAATAACTTACGTGATTGTTGAAAAATTAGTTCTTTCTTCAGCAATGCAGATGCTTCAAAATTATCTTTTAAGGTATCCAAGGGTGTGATACTTGATTCTAAACTTTCCGCAGCTGTTTCTTGAATCAAAACATTCAAAATAATTGTAAACAGGAAACACAAAGCACAAACACTGTTTGTCAGTTTTAACTTCATGTTTATAAGAAATTGAAAACAATTACAGTCGATTTTCAGTCACTTCCACAAAAATTAATATTTTGCAATTGTATATGTTTGATAGAAACTTAGCCCAGCTGTAAAAGACCGGATTTTTTTTTTAATTTCAATGCCGCAGGTAAGCGCAGAGAAAGAGTTATCAGTTTATAATAATCAGATTAAAACCTTATCAGTGCGTCCTTATTGATTCGAAAAATGCTAAAAAACACGATGGCAGCTTTTTTTTTTTTTTTTTTTTTTACTCCCATTGTCAATCAAAAACTTTTAATGTGTTTATCGTGAATGAGACAAATAAATAAAAAAATTACTTTGTAAGAGTTATATAACTTTTGAAATCAATATTTTCACTAGTATTTGAAAGAAAAAGAAATGAGAGAGAATTTAAATTTAAATTCTTCTCATTTATTAAGTTATAATTAATTATTATTTATTTAATTAAATATTTATTTATTTATTAAATTATTATAAATTATTTAATTAAGTTATTAAACGTAAAACATTATGTATTAATATTTTATATAAAAATAAAATGACTATATATAATATTTAATAATACTAAAATATTAATGTACTCATATTAAATGCTTCTTTGCAGCCGCTCGGATTGAGCCGCTGAATTTGCTACGTATCTACCATTCAAAAAAGCGAATAAGCTCAGATCAAGAGCTGACATATAAACATATACAAAGATTTGAAATAATTTTCCATCCCCCAATATTTAATAAAACAATTATAATTAATATAGCATATAAAGAGAGTAGCTCTTCTTAAAAACAAAGAGTTTTTACTTACTTTTCGGACAATAACCATACACATTCAAAATCTAGTGAACACAAAAATGAATAAGTAATATAAAAAAAAAAAAATTTTTTAAGTCAATTCTTACTTTTTTCCAACTATATTGCAGAAAGTCCTTTATAAATAATTTTCATTCATTTTTTAAGTTTATCTGGCGCCATCTATTAGTAGATATATGCAACTTAAAGCTAAAAAAAAAAAAAAAAAAAACTCAAATTAATTAATTAAATTTAATTACTGAATTAATATTTGAAAAAAACTGTGTTAACATCAAGTGTCATCCACTAAAGTTCAAAAAATATGTATTTGAACTTGAGTAGATGAACAAAAAGTATTTTATTAACCATTGAAAATTTAAACAAGATATATATAGGAGAGTGTGAGCTAATAGAAGGAATTGAAAAAAAGAAATAGTATTTTTGAAAGAATATATATTTTTTTTTTTTTATGTTTTATTACAGAAAAATTGAATTCCATGAATTTACCATGTAAGAACAGGACATCTAACTAACTCCCTGGCACTATATAGTAATTCATGTTGGCTCACGTAGCTTCACGTGGCTATCTCTGTACTGGCAGATTCGAAACAGAAAATGTTTTCTTTTTAAGGGAGAGGGTTGTCAGCTCTATGCACAACGGTCTACAGTCGTATTAGACCGGGTCCTATGGTTTAAAATGAATTCCGAATCATTACAAACATCCATGGCACCAAGCTCTAGTCACTCTGCCATCAGGACCTGAACAGGACATCTAAGATTGTCAAAAGAACATATTGAAGTATATGCATACATAGGGGTACATATTTTTTTTTTCTATATACTTTAACTTAATTTTTGAACTCTAATGTTATTTTAACTGAAAATTCTTATTATTACAGAATTATTATTGCAGATTTTGGAGTTGCGAAGAAGGATAACATTTTTTCATTCATTTTTAGCTGTTATTTAAACAAAATAATCTCTACATGGTAATTTTTGGGAACCCATATGTAACAGTTTTTAAAATGCGATAGTGAATTAAAAATGTATTTTTTCCGCATGTTATAAAACCTATATAATTTTCTTTTGTATTTCTTGAAGTTTATCTTTTGTTTAACTTTTGATGCATGTTTATATAAGTTTGTGAACACGTGTACCATTTCTTATTGCTTAAAAATTATACAGATGGTTAAAAAAAAAAAAAGAAGAAATCAAATTTATTTTCTCTCTGAAATCCTTATTACTTAATCGTGAATTATTAAAGCACGGTAAAGTTTATTTAATCTTCTTTTAATTACAAATGAAATATAATTTTTGATAACGCAATTGAGATAAAAAATGAAAAGTTTAAAAAACTAAAAACACACTTTTAGGGTTAATCAAACTAAAAATTAAAAATAATTTAACATAACAATAAAATTAGTGACGAGAAAATGAATGTCACTCTTCTAAAAGCGTGGGGTGCTCGATATCAATCGTTATAATTTTTCGCTAGTTTCATTCCGAAATGCAGAGTTAGTTTAAAAATGTCATACAAAGCATCCCACGCTTTTAGAAGAGTGACATTCCTTTTCTCGTCACTAATTTTTATTGTTATGTTAAATTATTTTTTACTTTTAGTTTGATTAACTCTAAAAAGCCTGTTTTTAGTTTTTTAAACTATTCATTTATTTTTTACTTTTTAGTTTGATTAACTCTAAAGGCGTGATTTTTAGTTTTTAAAACTATTAATTTATTTTTACTTTTTAGTTTGATTAACTCAAAAGCATGTTTTTAGTGTTTTTAAACTATAATATTCAAATGAGGTCCCGGTATGGAGGAGTTGAACTATAGTTCTTACAATAATGTAATTGTGAGTAAAACAAAGGCTATCGCTTAAAGTAGGGCAAAATCGAGCCCAAAGAGTCAGTTACAAACAAACAGGTGAAACTAATATAAAAGCGTATTAAAAAGAATCAAGTGTTTTCTTTCTGAAAGATGCCTGCAAATGTTTCTTTGCAGCTTAAATAGTGTATTGGAGGAGAAACAGATCTCAGGGGAAAAAGTCAGTTACATACATACAAACATACAGGTGAAACTAATAAAAGCGTATTAAAAAACCCGAATTGACGCATTTTTGTTCATGTTCTTATTTGATTTCATAATTAGAACAATTCCTGTAAGCAGATAAAAAAAAAAAACTTCTTAAATTTTGATTTTCAATCTTCAAAAAAAAAATTTTTCTCGAACAAACGCTTATCAAGTTGAATATAGTAGAATCAAGTAGAATTTTTTACTTAAGAAGTATAATTCAGGGCATTTTTTCAAAAAGAAGTTCATAAAAAACTAGCACTAGAGTTTACTACTGTGTCCAAACAGTAAAACCAGTTTTCAATTTAAATTTCCCGGGCATATGGTATTTCAAATTTTTTTTCTTTTTAGGTTGTTGGCACTGCCCTTGACATCTGTGGGAAATTTTACGTCAAAATATTCATTAGTGTTTGAGTTACGCTTGGCTTTCTGAGATAATAAAACTGATTTCGGCGATTTTTGAAATGTCTGAATTAATTGAGCAAGAACTTGCGTTAAATTTTGTTTGCGGAAACGTATAGAATGTTGCAGAAGGCAATCGGTGAGCATTCCTATATCGGAAAGAAATGTTTAGAAGTGGTATAAACAATTCAAAGGAGGCAGAGAACGCGTGGAAGACGAAAAGAGCTCTGGTCTTATGTCAACCTCAACCGACAAAGCTCACGTCCCAAAAATTAAAGATTTGATGCTTGCAAACCCGATTTACTATTAGAGACCTTGCTGATGATGTTGGAATTTCAAAATCCATCGGTCAATACCGTTTTGGGCTTTAAACTCATCAAATCCCGATTGGTACCGTAAACACTGAATGCGCCAGCTGGCACTGCATTGTTTCTTCGTGACTTTTTCACCAAAAATGAAATTCATATCGTTCCACAACCACCGTATTCACATAATTTAGCATCGTGCTACTTCTGGATATTCCCTAAACTCAAAAGACTACTCCGGTGACAGACAATTCAGTCATTTCAGAAATCGCCGAAATCACTTTTATCATCTCACAAAGCCAAGTGTAACTCAAGCACTAATGAATAGTTTGACGTAAAGTTTCACACAGATGTCAAGGACAGAGCCAACAACCTAAAAAAAAAAAAAAAAGAAGAAGAAAATTGAAATACCATATGCCCGGGAAATTTAAATTGAAAACTGGTCTTACTTTTTGACACAGTAGTATCTTTTTTTTTTTAAGGCTTTAAATTTCTTTAAATATTGTGAATTGCATCGTCACTAGTTATTTATTTATTACAATCTACATGTAACATATCAATAATTATAAAAGATATTTTAAAAGTAAATTTCTATTAATGGTAAAAATGGACGGAACGGAAAAAACGGAAAAATAACGGAAAAAATAAATAATAATAAAAAAAAAGCAATATCTGCTCTCTCGAGAATATGCAATGAACAGATAGATTAATTTTAATATAAAGTAACTGATTTTAGTGTTATTTTATAAATAATTTTTAAAAAATTTTCAAGTTACATTAAAAGATTTTTGAATTCTGATTAACAAAAAATATCTACCATTTCATTTATTTACAGTTTAATTTAATTCCTGTTTTTAAAGAATTTCAGCCTTAGATCTAGAAACTGAAGATTTGAAGAATTTTGAACTTTACACTTTCTGTTTTTATTGAAATAACAGAGATGTTTTAATATTTATTGATAGATATTTTAATTCACAAATTTATATATATAGCATATACGGTCAAATCGCAAAATAGGGGCCGTTCAGATTCAGTTATTTTTTGTAGCGCCAAATGAGTGATTTCGCACTCTAATTGAACTTCTCTAATTTAATTTAAATTAATTATTTTTATTATTTTAGTTTAATTTTCTTTGTCTTTTATTAATTTTTTTTTTTTTTTAAACTTATTATTTTTACCTTTCTTTATAGAAGTTTAACGCATTAATGTAATTTTTAATAATTTGATTATGTGGAGGTTTTAGGGGTATATTTACCCCACAGGTATTCCGTAATAGGTACGTCGGCATCCGTATCCGTAAGTCGCCAAATGTGGTAACCTGGGTTTCCTGTATCGTTTACAATTGTAAACGATACAGGAAACCCAGGTTACCCTTCACTTAAAGTTGCAACCCGTTACTTAACGAACTTTGGCAAAAGATTTTTGAAGCCAAATTCCAACGGCCCCTATTCTGCAATTTTACCATATATATATATATATACAACAGAACCTCTATAAGTCGAACCTTGATAAGTCGAAAATCTCCATAACCCCAAAAAAATTTTGTTCCCTTCCCTTCAAGTCCCATAACTTCCATTAGTTGAAATTTCAACCCTCTATAAGTCGAAATAATTAGTCAATCCCCACTAGCCATTTTGGTATAATTTTTCCTCCGTAACTCGAAAAAAAAAATTAACCTCTGTATCTCGAACATTAGCAATGTTTGATTTTACAATCCTTTTACAACCTTTACAACACGATCATTTGAAACTAATTACCTCTATAGCTCGAAAAAAAATAAGTTACCGACTTTTAAGTATTTGCAGACAAATCATGTCATTGTTTCTTAGAAAACAATGTATGAGTTTAGAGTAAATAGAATAACCAATTCTATGAAATAGCAACTCAGAAGAAAAAGAATTTTCTGCTCTTTATAGCTTAGATCAGGGGCCTCCAAACCTTTTCGGTCGCGGGCCAAAAATGAAAAAAAAAAAAAAAAGCTTGGCGGGCCAAGAAAAAGTTTGCTAAAATTTTAAAAACAATATACAAGTATTACAATTTAAATATGTTAATGAGAGAATGAAATCGAGATTTCATTTTTAAAAGTTCTTTTATAGTGAGGTTCGAAGTGAGAACCTCACTCTAAGGGAATCACAAATGCTCATCTGTCAGTCTACTTCTGAAATAATCCTTTCCAAGATTCATAGTTGTAAACACTAGTTCACATATATCAGATGAAGGAAACACAGCCCTGATTTTCTGGCCGTGAGATATTGAATTTGGGAAACTCTAACTTTGACATATTTAGAAACAACTGCTGGAGATGATTGTTAGAATGTAACTCAATTAATTCAACTTGCAAATCCTTTCCGATTGAAAGCTGTCTGTGCTTGCTGTTTCCGTCGATTTAGGTTTTGTAGAACAAAAACAAAGAAAGTAAAAGATCATCAGTCCTTTAAAAAAAGGAAGAAAAAAATAATATTTCCTCAAAGTAGAAAAGGAGATGGATATATAATGTATAAATTTATATTTCTTTTAATTTGCCTCGGACCGGAAAATTAAAATTCTATCCGCGAGGCCGGATAGAATCTTCCGGCGGGCAGGATTTGGCCCGCGGGCCGTAGTTTGGAAATCCCTGGCTTAGATAATGCTATAGATAACGATCGAATTGTCTAAAGCAAAAAAAAAAAAATAATAATAATAAATAAATAATGATAATAATAATAATAACTGACTTTTTAAATATATAATATTTTTAATTTTAAGGTTGTTTCGGAATTATTTTGATTTTTTATTGTAGTACATAATATAATTTTTAAGTTGCAAATAAACATGTTTATTACCTCTGTAACTTGAATTTTTATTTATTTTAACTCTCTAACTCAAAATAAGTTAGAAAGAATCTAAACCTCTACAAGTCGAATATTTCCTTACAATATTCACAAGTTGAAAACTTTATAACTCAATTATTTGGACTATTTAGTTCGACTTTACAGAGGTTCTACTGTATGTGTATATATATATACTAAATTTTTTTTTTTTTGTGTTATTTATGAATATTTATAAAATAAGTTTTAAAAGTAAATTATCAATGATTAAAGAAAATGTATATATATATTTGCTTTGCAATTCCTGAACTTCTAATAGAACACCTTTACACTTTTAACATTTGTTGAGCGACTCAATCCTATAGCTCACTTAAAGAATATCATGAAACGAAGCTGTGTTTTTGATTGGAGGATTGCCGAGAGTAGTTTGCTCGCTGAGATGTAGTCGCTATTTTCAACGCTGTATCTAGTGTTTAGTCATGTGTATTGTTATCTATATCTCATAGCCAATCAAATTTTATTTTTAATAGATTTTTTTTGGTTACGAATTTTTCTAAGTGGTAAACAAAGCTAAATTTGCAACTTAAAGCTGCATTAATAATATCTGGATTAAATGCCATCAGATAATGTGTGAGATTTCAATAATCAAGGACAACAGTAAATTTCGACCCGTTTATTTTATAGATGATTGCATACGAAAACTAAATTAATAATACTAGTTCTGGCGTGAGAATCCTTGTCATCAAGTAACATACTTACTATTACAATTCAAGTTCTACATTACTTTATGCACATTATTAAATTATAAGAAAGGTTTGTGTCTGACACTATTATGACTACGATTAATGATTTACCGCCAGAAATACTTGTACACATTTTCTCTTACGTTTTAGAAAGTGAAACACAAGAAAACTTTGTTAAAAATGTCGCTAAAGTATGCCGGATGTGGGAAGAAGCAAGCAAAGATGCTTCATTATGGCGCTATTTTGATGGTACATTATCATTCCCGATTTTAAAAAATTACTCTAAGAAGGGATATTTAAGGCAGACCAAAGAACTTGTTTTTAGCACTCTGAAAAAGATAAAATTAAAAAAAAATGATAATGATAAAATCAATAATTTCAAACTTTTAATAACAAAAATCTATGAAAACATGCAGGAATTAAAATGCATCAATTTTTCTAATGCAATAGAATTCCTGGAGACGCCCATTGGTAATGTTTTGATTGAATCTTCTAGCTGTTGTATCGGTTTGCAAAAGATGATTGTCAATGATAAAAACTTCGTATATTACCCAGCATTTTCCTATAACTTATTTAACAACTTCATAGAATTTCATGGACCTAAATTGGTTAGTCTTGATTTTTCAAATATATTTCTTAAAGGTGTAAAAGAATTACTTTTAAATATTGCATCATCATGCCCAAATTTAGAAGAACTTATAGTTCAGAATTTAAGTAAACTAAGTTCATCACCCATTTTCCCAATTGAAGTTATGCAGAATGGCTTGCCGAAACTAAAAGTACTTCGTTTAGGATACACATTTATATTACAACAAAAACCATCTGTAAAATATAAGGGATTTCCAAATTTAGAAGTTTTCACTTATCCTTCTCATTCAAATTATCATTTTATTGATACTCACTTTAAAAAACTTCTTATGAAATCTCCTAATTTGAAAGTGCTTGATATTAGAGGAACTCATATTTCATGTGCTGCAGTGTCTTCTTTGCCTGCTTCAAATGTTGAAAGACTTTATGTTTCTCATACTAGGCTTTTATGACAGCCCTGATTTTATAGATGTTCTTATAAAATGGGGCCATAGTTTAACAGTCCTTGATATTTCAAGAATGAAAAATCATCATATTAATGATAATTTTCAATCGCTCCTTAAAGCTGGTAACTTGCAAAACTTGGAGAATTTAGATGTGAATAATACTTCGATTGCTATACCTACTGTTAAGTTACTTATTCAAAATTGTGATCAGTTGAAATTTTACAATTGGAGTCCTGTCGATCATTTGGTAGAGGGCTTAAACGTCCATATCATGGGAAGAAAGCTTTAGATGATTTACTTTCAAAACTTGATGATGTAATGGAAATAGATTGATTGCTAATTCTATTATTAAATTTAATATTATTTTAATAGTAGTAGAATCCAATTAGTATAATGTTTTTTAACATCTGAAATTTTGATTGTCGTGATTCACTTAAAAATTATCTTAGAAAAAATGTCCCTTTTTCATCTTTTGAAACTTGAAAATCTCATCTTATTAAAGAAAGTATTAATAATTAAATGTTAAAGGAGTTATTATTTATAAAAATTGTATGATGGGGAAAACATAAATTAAAAAAAAAATAATAATGATATCAAACTTATATGGAATGACAGTTACCATGTTTTGGCTACCAGGTATAGGGGAAATTAAAATAACAAATATAAGAATGTAATAAATATTATTAAAAAAATATTAAACTTTTCATGGAATACTAATTAATTTTTTATGTGGAATTGTTTATTGAACATATAGATTTATTTTGAAATAAAAGCTGGCAAATATTTTGTACTTGTTCACTCTAACTGAACTTATTGCCTTACTACTTTCGGTACTTACGTATTAACGCCACCGCAGCAGAAGTTGCGCCAATAAAAAGCTGCCAATGCGCCAAAATAGAGACTGTTTTGAATATATGTTCAACTCTATATCGGCCTATTTTCCACCGAAATATGATTGACTACTTTGTTTTTAAATAAAGTATTTTGAATTTTTAAAGTGTTTAGATTTTAAATAAAGTGTTTTATATATTTAATGATTTGTCACAAAAATTTTAAGTGTAGATTGGCGCCACATAAAAACCACCAAATCTGTAGCTGCGGTGGCGTTAATATGTAAGTACCCTACTTTCTTTGGCAATACTATGATTTGTAGTTTAATAAAATGGAAATAACAATACCACCTCTTCACACTAAAATTATATTTTATTGCCTTCATATTCTTTTTTTTTTTTTTTTTTAATTGTAAAATTTGTATGCCTTTTGATAGAATATCTCTAGTATCCAATTTGATGAAATTGGAAAAATGAAGATTCATATTGTATCTGTTTTTTTATGTATCCAAGTAGGAAATTATTTTTGCTTATAATAATGATACTTGTATGCTTGCTCTTTAGACTTTTATAAAGTTTACTGAATATTTTGTCATAATAATTCAATATTTTAAATTTGGTATAAACTTACAAGAAGTAATAGTTTATAAGAGAATGTTGAGACCTGGCTGCATAATTGATGAATTTACTAAATAAATAACCATGCTGTTCAGGCTCAGTTATAGTGAACCAGTATCATTTTATGTAATATTACTATGTATGTCTGTTGGATTTTTATTTTTCTTTTTTTTTTTTTTAATACAAAAATTAGCTTTTTTTGCCTGAATACTTACGTATAATTTATCTTATGTAATACCTATTTTTTATCAATTTTTACTTATTTTATTTATTAATTATTATTTTTCTTACATTGTCACATTTTATATTTATAAGAAATTCTTTTCAATTTTACCATGAAAGCAAATTTGTACATATACTAAAATTTCATCATAATATTAATGGTATTTTATGTACCATTTTTATTACAAGGATTAAGTCTATCTTAATGTCAGAAATTATTCCATTGTCCATGTTTTATTTTTTAAAGGTTCATGTATTATATTTTATTACCTTTTCAAAAATTTGATTAGTTATGTTTTAGAGATTAAATCAGTAGCTTTATTTTTTAAAAATATGTGGTATATGCTCACTGTATTAGTAAATAAATATGTCAGTACACAATTATTAACAGATCTTTTCTTCATTTTTGTCATTCATTTTTTAAGGCTATGTGCTTTTAAGATTTTGATACTTTGTTTATTCAAGTGATGGAAAATGTTAAAGTATGTATTCATATCAAAATTCAACACAACTTTACTGAAAAGTTTTCAATATTTAGTGTCCATCATTTTTTGGTGATTTTTTTTTCCTGATGTTTCTGTGGCTTTCGTTAATTCTCTGCCTCCTCCCTTCCCTCACATTTTATGTCATTTACAATTCTCCAAAATTCCTGTCCTAGAAATTGTTACATGGAAAATAAGTAAATACTTTGTGGAAAGTTTTTAAAAAAGCAAATCTTGTACTATTTTTTTTTTTCAGTTAATTGCTGTTCTGAAAATGTGGATATTTTAAGTGTTTTTAGATAATTTTTGTTACTTTTTTAATATTATTTAAATTCCAATATTACAAACTCTGGGTGTCATGTCCATAAAACTCGATTTTCACTTGATTTACGCTGATAAAACATTTTTTTTATTTTATTATTAGAACATTTTTATTTAATAATTACTATTTTATGAATTCTAATGTTTGAAACTTATAAAGGTCACTCCCGTGAACTCCATTTTTTTTTTTTTTTAGAAGATAACCACTCAAAATAAATTTAATATTGATACATTACTTAACAATACTTCTCAGAAATTAACCACAGCAAAAATAAAATATATATAAATAATAATTTATTAGATTTAATTTTTAGTAATTAAATACAGATGCTAAAGTATTATGAAATTATGGTGAAAGAATTAATTTAGGCCTAGAAGAAGAAAATGCTTATTTTTATTAACTATTAAATATAATAATAAATAATATTAAAAAATACATATTAAAAACTTTACTTATTTTTGTTACATTTTCTGATAATATGAGTGCAAATAGTGTATGCGCTACTCAAAGTCACATTTGGAAATGAGATTAATCATTAACAAACAGCCCTGTCATAAGGTTGCAGTAATTCAAATAGGCGAACAAAGTAATTCAATTGGCTTTTGCCGATTGCTAATTTGGCATGAAACTGAGGTGTGGTAGAGGGGATCAAAGTTTGAAAAATCCCCACCTTACTTTCTGTTTTATATTCATTTTATTATTTTATGCAAAAAAGTTCTTGAATTTTTATATTATGTTTCCAATTATTATATATGCATTGATATTGAAATAAGGCCACAATTTATACTGTTAAGCTCATTTCAAAGATTACCTTGCATGATTGTAACTCTTTAACAGTAGTTTAAAAACAAAACATCCTAAATAACTACAATTTCACTGAATTTTAAAGATTTTTCCTATTTATTTTAGAAAAGGTATCAATAGTATTTCTGGGTGATATACATGTAGAAAAAGGTGGATGAATTTATAGTATAGTAACATAATAAAGAGAAACACTTTTATTTTGCTTGTTTGCAAAATTCACCAGGAATTTTTAAAATTTTGCTTTTATTTAATGATTTTTTTTTTTTTTTTTTTTGTATGAATATAAGACATTTAATATTACCACATTCTCATATAACCATTTTATATTGTATTTTATTCATTTTTAGTAAGCATAAAATCCTTTCATTCAGTATTGCATGCTTTATTCCATATGGTAATGCTGGAAGTTTCATAGTATTTAAAAACAATAGAAGTGCACTTAAAATTACATTTCATAAAGGTGTCTTTAGAAGACTTACAAAACTATTAAAGTCTTTTGAACATAAAACACAGTTGTATTCTGATCTCAAAATTTTACAGTAAATGTTATCATTATTATTTACAGTAAATGTTACATTATTTATTTTCTCTATTGCTTTACAGTTATCATTAGAATTAATAAATACTATTTGCAAATGTAGACAGCATTTTTCCCCTTCAAATTTGGTATTTGTATTATTTGATTTAAATTTGAATTATTTGGCCAAATAATTAACACTCACCACTGTGCATAAATTAAAATATTATATTATAAAATTTTAATTTAGTTACTATAAAGTTTAAACTATTATTAAACAAAATCTTTGAATAGACTTTTAAAAAATTAAATATTGTTTTATATCTTTAAATAGACTTTAAAAAAAAATTAAATGCTGCTTGATTAATTTTTTAAGATCTTATAATGTAATATATATAATAAAAAATAGTAATTTAGTATCTTAAAAAACTACACCAACATAAATTAAGACTCAACATTTGTATTATATAATAAATATGTAATTATAACAAGAAGAATCTGATGTCCATTGATTTCATGACTAAAAAAATTCCTATCAACTTTCTACTTTCCAAAATGAAAAATTCCAAATTCCTTATGTAACAGCCAGTGATTAGAATTTTTCTGTTCAAAATTCAATGAATTCTGGAAACAGATTTTCTTGAATGAAAAATATTTTAATTATCTTCTTGCTTCTATATTTCCAGAACTTAATTCAAAATTCAATTCTGCTAGAAATATGTTTTAGAAGCCGGTGAAATTAAAAAAATTTGGCTTGTATTTGAAAGTGCACAAAAAATTACTATTTATGAAGGGATTCAAATCAAAATATGTCATAACATAAATTGAAAGTATTCTAAAGCATGTAAAGAATGCTAAATTTAAATTATTTATTAAAAAATTTGATCTATTTACTTTATGTAACTTCCATATCTCATTTAGAATATAAAAAATAGATTTCCTGTATGTATCAATAATTTATTTTTAGGTTATAAAAACATTTCTGCATTCCATAATTTTCTTTGTGTAATTAAAAAAAAATTTTTTTAAAGATATTCAGATCTTTTTGATTGTTTTATCTATTTATCTTTGATTGATCTATTTATAGACATCAATATTTATAATATATTTCATGCATAAAAATTAACATCTACATTTCTCTCATATATAATATAAATTTGAATAAAAGTATGGTTAACATTTCCAACTTTGATTATTTGAGAGAGAGTAGCAGTTCCAGTCAATCTAAACAAATTAAATCCTTAGGGCGTAACAATTAAAAATTTTATTTCATTGTAACATATCCACAATTTGATAGATTGAATATGTAATTAGGGCGAAAATAGGTTTATTGTTGGAGCACTCATCTGACACCCACTTTGAAAGGAGTAAATCAGACACCATCTTTATGAGCTATGCAGCACCATAGAGTAATAATATTATTCTATGCACAAAAAACCTTCTCTGTGGTGACACAAATGCTGCAACTATGTTATTGGAAAAATAAGATTTTTGACTTGCTTCCATATATACCAAAGGATTGTCACATGCCTGCTTTATGGTTAATAGCTATGAGGAAAACTGGGAAAATGCCCGAAGACATAAACAAAACCTATGAAACAATAAAGACTTTACATCCTTAAGGGGGTCTGTTTTTACAAAGAATAAAGATGAAAGCCAAAGAATAAAGATGTTGGAGTCGTTCGTCAATCCTGGATAAAGGATCTCTATAATATACACTTTCTATATGTGCATATATACACATTATTATTATTATTCATTATCCTAACACAGGAGTTTCAAACAAGATTTTGGCTATTAGTAAATGTTTGTTCCCAGAATTCATTACATGTTTTATGAGATTCGCCTGAAGCATGTTCTATTTTAATTACTCTCAACAAAGTCTTTGTGGCTGTTGATAGATAATGTATTAAAATGCACAAATCTATTACCAATATCTACAAAAAAAAAAAAATTTCAGGCATGAATATTAAAAATCAATAAATAGAAGCCATTTACTAATAATCACTTATGAGTGGGACTACTTCAAATAAAGAACCAAATTCTGAAATATCTATTAAATTAATGTAATATTTATCCTACAACAAATTCTTTATATACTAATTATTATATTATATTATTTATTTTTGAATATATTGTCTTATATACATATATATATACTCATGTCCATAAATTAAGGATAATGAAGTTCAGGCAAAAGAAAGAGACAGCAGCAAAACAAATTTGACTTATTTGTAAAGTCTATTTATTAAACAAAAGGTAAAGAGCAAAAAAGATGCTATATGTTTGTCATAATTCATAAAAATTGCGATTTTTACTCCCTGGAGCAAATTTCAAAAAAGAACCTATTTACAAAAAACAGTATAACATGGTTAGTATGATGGTTAAAATGGAGTATGTCTCCCGGACGATGCAATACAGGCCTTACAACGCCTAGGCATGCTGAGTATCAAATTATCAATCTGATCTTGGGGAATATTACACCACTCATCAAGCAATGCCCTCCGAAGTTCCGGTTGACAGGTGGGAGGGGGTTGACGGGCTGCAATTCGTCGGCCAAGCATATCCCACACATGCTCTATTGGATTCAAGTCCGGTGAGTATGCTGGCCAATCCATACGGGTGATATCCTCCAATTGAAGGCATTCATCTACAATGTTTGCACGGTGAGGACGGGCGTTGTCATCCATAAACAGAAATTCAGCACCCATGGCGCCCCGAAACAAACGTACATGTTGTTCCAGAATGACATCCCGATAGATGTGGCCTGTCATCGTTACACTCTGAACATGCAGGTCAGTTCTGGAACCAAGAATAATTCCTCCCCAAACGAGCCATCTTGCATCACAGTAACGGTGCCGTTCAATGGTGTTCTCTTGGTGGTAACGGGTGCCTGGCACTCTAAATATGAAAGTCCGGCGAGAATCAGACTGCAAACTAAACCTGGACTCGTCGGAAAACATCACACAAGACCACTGTTGCGGTGTCCACAATGCATGCTCTCTACTCAGGTTAATCGCAGGCGACAGTGAGTTGCGGTAAGTGGAACACATCTGACAGGCCTACAAGCATATAGACCAATGTGCCCTAAGCGTCTGTACACGGTCTGCCTTGAAACTGTCGTACCGGTAGCTGACGAGACAGGTCTGATGCTGTGCTCCGTCTGCTTCTTTTGGCAGTAACTGCTAAATACTGGTTGTAACTCGGGGGCGACCTGTGCTGTAACATCTACTCACATTACCATCCTCTTGGAATCGTTGCCAAAGCCTGGAGATGACACTCTGGGCTATTCCCTCGGATACTTCCAGCTGGATACGTCCACATTCCAGTCGTTCGATAATTCTACCCCTTCTTCTGGCCTGGTCTCTTTCCTTCGGATGTCAGCAATCCAAAAGCGACCGGAGAAATACCCATGAAATACCTGCCTGAAATACCCAAGGTGAGGGTGCAAGAAACAGTTCCATAAACTTGACACCTTTCCTCCAATTACTATTGCTGGACCTTTCTCCCGCACATGGAAACTATTTTTCAGTTCCGACCAGGGCCGGATATAGATGAAAAGAGGCCCTAGGCTATTCCACTTATGAGGCCCTTTCACCTCCTCATATGCAATAAAATTATCCTATTTTCTATCAAATTAAATTAAATATATTCAATACATTGAAGATTAAAAGCAAATTCAATTCAGATAAATTTATTTCATAAGAATTCGCATTTAAAAATTAAAAATGAATTATTATGAATTTAAGTTTTAAACTAAACCAAAAATGGAACTTTATTCAAACAAAATCCAGATCACAAAAAAGAAAATATCAAATTGTATATCATATTAAATTTTATGTTAATAGTTATTTTATTTAAGAACTGTTTCAATCCAAGTATAGATTTAAAACGAAATAGTAGATTAGAAGAATTTCTTTCTAAACTATTTCACACAGAATTCTTCTATAAGTTCATCAAAATCTATTTTTCTGAAGGTTTCATTTTCGATGTAGTGTAGAATAGTGTAATTCTAATTTTGCTAACAATTTGAATGTAGGCCTCTCTTGATCTTGAGGCCCTAGGCAGAAGCCTAGTTAGCCTATAGGAAAATCCGCCCCTGGTTCCGACTCAGTGTTGCCTCTCTATCTCTCCTCGAGAACCAAGTGTGTTAATTTGTATGTTAATAGCAAAATAGTTCACATGCTACAGTTTTACACAGAATAATAAAATATAATGTGTAAGAAATACTAACATCTAAGCAAACGCAGAATCAAAATAATAAATTTATATATATTAATAAAAATTAAAGCATTTATCCATTTATAAAAGACTGATACTTAGAAATTACTCAACACAAAGTTGAAATATCTTATCTCCATTTAAATAGATTCGTAGCCTAAAATAATATACAAATAAAAGTATAAACTTTGACCATTTCAAAGTAATGGTAAGTTTCATGTCGTTATCAAATTAACTTTAGCAAATTAAAAAAATTTAATTTAAATCATCAATTTAAGTTTAGCAATTTCACAATTTTATCTATTACTTCACACCACACGTTTTCAGTCCCTAGCACACACCGATATAAGATGAACATCGCCTTCTGCCAACTTTTATCGAAGTTTGGTTCCCTCTTGTCATTCATAATGTTTAACAGATTGTTTGTTTTTCCCTCACACAAATATTTGACAATTTCTGTTGGCAAAAACACTTTTTAGGCTGCGGTTTTATATAATTGATTTTTGAAGAAACTTACGAGCGATCTACGTATAATCCACATAGTGAAATTTAAAAAAAATTAATGTATGATCCTCGAAATATAAATAAAAAATAATGTCTATTTATGTCTATTGATCTTCTATTTTCATCATCATCATTGGCGCAACAGCCCAGTGTGGGCCAAGGCCGTCTACCTACTGGCAGATTTCGAAACGAGAGATATTTTTTTTTTTTACGGGGTAGGGTTGTCAGCTCTACGCCCAACGCTCAATAATCATATGAGACTGGGGCCTACGGCTTAAAGTGGATTCGAACCACTACAAACATCCATGGCCGCCGGGACTCGAACCCGAAACCTGTGGTACCGAGCGGCAGCCACCCGCGCCATTCAGGTCCGATCTTCTATTTTACAAGTTAAAAATAAGATTTACTGTTGTGTAAAAATTAATTCTCAGATATACAAAAGAAAAGACAAAAATATGTACAAAAGGGGAGTACGGGCAAGGTAACGACACAGTTTTGATTTGTATTTTTAAAAAAATTACTGCAAGATGAAAAAATACTTACTGAACATGAAAAAATATATAATATTAATTTACAAACAAGAATGAAAGTTGATTGGTACAAAAAAAAAAAAAAAAGTGTATTATAAAAGTGTACCAGAAATCATTTTTGACTATTTTTCAAAAGCTTCCTAGATTACAAAAAAATTCCGTGAAAACACTAACTAGCGATGCTCATTCATTTTGATAGGCAATTGGCTCATTCATTTTGATAGGCAATTCATTGGATCAAAATTTCCTCCGAAAAGAACAAAATCACCTTCAAGTGACCAACGGCTTCCATTATCCATGTATAAAAAATAGAAATTAACATTGTACGAAGTCTACATTTTATGATATAAATGCTTTTGTAAACTATCTTTGATAAAAATATATGTAAATAAATACAAGAAATGAAAAAAAAGGGAATAAAAGTAACTGTGGTACTTACAACACTGTAAAAAATTAAAATACGATGAATGACAAAAAATTAAATGACGATTTTTTGTTGTATTCTGTATTACTTCATCACACTGCCGTTAAAAACTTGGAAGAGAGTCGAGGTTTTCACGAAAGATCCTCAGAAGAATATTTACTCGCCGTACAACCTACCTCCATCTACGCAGCAATAATTTTCTTAATCAGTTGTTTCGAAATTATTTTCATTTTAACAAGGGGCATATGCTGAAATGTAATATAAATAGTTTAGCATGGAATTCAGAATGTAATATCCAGATCTCCGGTTACATTACGACTATTAAAAGTGGTCTCTTTTTTCACAGTTACTGTTATCCAAAGATGAAAGTCGAATATTTTTGCCAGCGATCGACTTAGAACATTTCATTCTGTTCCTCACGACACTAAATAACTGAATACTGAAAAAGAAATCCAAAGGAATTGCAGGAAAGCCGGTTTAAATACTACGACGTTTTGCCTGTTCATTCACTATTCCTAATACTTCGCCTAGTATTAGGAATATTGAATGAAAAGGCAAAAATCACTTTAATCAGGAAGGCTTGGCTGACTTGAATACACATGTGTAGAAGTAATTTCCATGATGAAGAATAGGTATTGAAGATTAATGAAAGAATTTCAGTGAGTTTCGGTGTATTAGGTAGCTTGTTTTTATAATATTAATTGAATATTAGATTGGATTGCTTAAAAAAAAAGTATTTTGATCAGAGACATTGAATACAAAAAGTTAATGAACGTAATACTAAAAAATTGAATTCCCATATGCTACCAAATAATTTAACAAGCTAAAGAAACAAAAAGGAAAAAAAATGTCATACAAACAGCAATGAAATAGAAAAATTGTTAATTATTCATGATATTCATTAAATAAATTTGATATAGAATTTATTATATTTATTTAATTCATATAAATACTTAGATTTAGCAATAGCGAAGCATTGCCTAGTTTTCTAGTTATGAATAAACTGTTTATAGAAAAATAAACCAGATTTTAATATATTTAAAGAACATTGTTGCAGTCTGTGCAAATCTAGAAAGAAATCGAATGAGAATGGATTGAACTGGGCATCATGGACAGGTGGCGAAGTAAAAGATTAGTTTTATTGAAAATATATTTATATATTTTCTTTTATTTTCGATTGTTTGAAAATAATCGAAAACTTAAAAATTAATTTAAATTTTTGTTCAACATTTTGAACAAAAAATATTTCACTTCCTAAAATGCTTTTTTTTTTAACTTTTATGCAAAAATTTTTGTGAGTCACGATAACAGGAATGATCTCTATTTGTTCTGGTTTAAAAAAAAATTTTTTTTTTTTACTTTTGGGAAATCATATTTACCTGAAATTTTTTTCCAATATTGAACTAAATATTATTAAATAAAAAAGATTATTTTTGATAACAGAATTATTTAATTAAAAAAGGTTTAATAGAATTTAATTAAAAATATCAATAGAATTGTTCAGGATTTCTTATAAGGCATAGATAAAAATAATAATAAATCACAAGGAAAATTATTGTTTCTGTACTTCAATTAATACTGCATTAATTCTAATTATATAAACTATTTTAATTTTTATTTTTTATCTTTGGAATATTAAGGAAACGCAAAACCATAGTTCTCTTAAGCGAATGCATATTTAAAAATTCTCCAGATGAAATGCGTTTGATAGTAGTTTTATTTTTAAAAATTACTAAACATTTTTTTTTCCATTACCAATATTTTGTTCTCAACAAAGTTATAAATGTAATATTTTTTGAGTACAGATTTAATGATTATTAAAATACAGGCAAATAAAATACACGATGCAAAAGTCAATTCATGTTAATGTTATTTATATAAACCCCTTTTAATTTTTAATCAATATAATCAGTATTTTTCAACAAAAACTTAACTTATTCTTAAAAAGACATTTATAATCCGAAATTTATGTATGCAGTGTTTTTAAATGTTTACAATGTTGAATTTTATTACAATTAGGTTTTAATAAAAGATAAAGTTCAATTGATTTTTTTGCGTAGAGTTTCATTTTCTGTTTGAGAGTCTCTACAACAGTCTCGCGGACAAGGCTTCTCTCAATCAGCTTCCACTAGCTTGATCTATCTGACGCTAATATTCTCCATTTACTGCCTCTCGTTTTTCCTTCTGGCTTTTACAATATTATTTTTCTTCGCTAGATTTTCATCTCCATAACTGTATATATATATTATATCTTATTTGAATGTCTTTAATTACGTTTACCATATTTGGTTCTCTAAAATTTTGTTAAAAAATGTCATATATATCCATAAATTAGTAAGTAGTTTGATAAATAACGAGGTAAAGAAAAATTATCAAAAATGTAAAGAAAATCATTAACATTTGTACATTAAATAATTACGGAAAAATTATAATAGAATAAGAGAGGTTTTTAATATTTTATTCAGGAGTTCGGAATTCAATTTTCTGAATTGTAGAATTATCATGATATTTTAAATTATTAAAGAATCTAAGAGGAAATATTTTAATAAAATTTTTTTTAATGTGTAAAAATTGAAGTTCTTTATTACACATGAATCATTTCGCTTTTTTAAAATTTTGAGAATAATAATAATAATAATAATTTTTTTTTTTTTTGCTTAGAATTTTAAATACAC
>BPLR01013529.1:0-21281 GCA_021605095.1 Caerostris extrusa
CGTATTGCTGGAGCTGTAACTTTTATGGTTGGCTACTAGAAGTGTTGGCGTCTATATGATTTTTATGTAAAATTAAAAAAAATTCTCCATTGCGGCTTACGAGACATCGCTGTCTGTAAGTAATATACTGTGGAGCTGTTCATCTGACATTAACTGAGTTATGTTAGTAGTTGTAAGAAGAACTGGTAGTTATAGAGCTGGTGAACTAGTAGTTATATCCACTAATTGTGGATTGAGGATTAATCATAGGGAATTCTCTCTTGAATTCTTTTAGAATAGCATTTCAAATATTATTTAAGTATTACTGAATACTCAAATAGTATTAAAATGTTATTTTAAATGCATTTTTTATAAATTATTTTTAATAATTTAATCTTTATAATTTTATTTTTAATCTACCTTTACACATTATTCAATTCAGAATATCATTTAGTTATTTAAAAGATATACAAATTTTCTTGTGGCTTTCACACAAGTCCATATAACTATAAAAATATAATTGGATTTTTTTTTGGGGGATGGGGATTTTCACATTAAAACAGGGGAGCAGGGTCCAACTTTAATATAATAAAAAAATAATCAATTAAATACAAGAAAAAATATTTTAATCCATGTTTTTCTTTTTCATTATAGGTTAGAAGATTAAATCCTTTGCCAACAACAGCGTATTAGCTTGATCAGTGATTTTCAAAGGGAGATCTCCGAGTGCGCCCTGTGGCTTCCAAAGAAATACCAGTTGGGATACAAAGACAGATATTGTAAGTGTTTATTTCTTGTCGTGTTTCTCGTTCAAAGATAGCTATTTTTTTCTGATAATGATAAGGGAGGTTTCCAGCAAATTTTTCTGATAAGGGAGGTTTCCGGGAAATTAGGAGAGGTCATTTCCATGGTTGACACCAAAATCGTTTATGTGATTTTCGATGTTACAAAAATTTCAGTTGTCGTCTATGTCTGTGGAATTGTCCATCTTGATATATATAGTTGTGAAGTGACAGCGGTGAACAGCGGGATCATTCTTGTTGTTTGTGTTTCTTATTTCGGAATTGTTGGGAGTGGATGGTATGTGCACATTATTTATATCCAAATAAATTCACACAAGTGAAACGGGTGGATTTTTGAAAAAGAAACGCGATATTGAAGAATCAAAAGTTAAGTGCAAGTAAGAAAGCAAAATCGCGCCCTACTCACAAATCAGAATGAAAGTTACTTAAACTTTGGTTTCACATGGACAGGAACGAAGAAAACATTTGCAGGCGTTCTGCTAAAACAGTTGTTGAAGTCAGGATGGCCGAGAGGGTTAAGGCACCAAATTCAAGCTCTGCTGGTTCGAACCGCGCTTTTGACATAGAAGTGAAATATCAGTAGTTTTATTTTGGCATCGACAACTGGTCCCTAATTGTACCGAATTTAAACTTAACTTAAATTTTTTTATTTTTTAAATTTTATTTTTATTTTGCATTTTACTTTTTTTATTTTTTTTTTTTGAGTACCATCTATTTAATTTTGAAACTTTATCTTTTAATTTTTTATTTACTAACAATTAAGCAGCCAATAAGAATTATAATTTTTTTTTCTATAAATTAAGATGAGGAGGTTGTGGGGTGTTTCCTCCTGTTGATACTCCGTAATCGGTACGTCAGTTGCCAGTCGTTGTCCTTGCTTCTGTTTCTGTTATCGAAGGAATGCGATGGATGAGTCTCCTTAACATTTCATTTTAACATGAATTCCTAGAATTTTCGACAAATAAAAATAATTTTTTATAAAAGAATCTGATTTTAAACCGACACCTGAACTCCCGCCTCTGACCTGTGATATAAACAGTTTCAAATATTGCTGCCATTAAACCATTAAGTATTATTTTAAAATATTGCTGCATAAACCATTCAAGGAAGTATAAAAGTATTGTTATAAAAAAGTATAAAGGTTAAACGTATTTTCAAAACATTTATCAACAACCTAAATTATACGTTATAAAAAAAAGTTGCTACACGATTGGATGTTCGATCGGTAACTCGACGTGTTTTTCTTTTTCAACTACTAATTGCATCAAGAGTAATTGCTGATGTACAAACACATCCCGCAAATGAGAGAGCCGCGATCCATCATCTCTAAATCACTCGATCCACTTTTAATTACAATGCTTGTTTATCAATTCCGTTTTAACCCACTTTTGGACAATTACAGCCATTGTTTCTCTCTATATATATATGTTTTGGGGTGTTAGGCATTTGACCTAGGGCGACATTGTAATTATGTTTTAATTACATTAACAGTCGTTGATAGCAGACCTCGCTTATCAATTAATTGTCACTCGGATGGGATTGAGCCACTGTTTGTCCTGTTATTGTCTTGTTAGAAATTTGATTATTTCGGTGGCGTACATGTACATTCCTTTCATGTTTTCCGTATTATTAAGTGGACAGAGACAAACATACGAACGTCAAGTTCTTTTCATATCTTTTGTTCAGCTTTTCATAGTGTATTCGAAGCGTAAAATCCGGTTTGATTTCATCATTCTTTCTTTGTTGTTTTTTTTTTCAATTCCTTCTATTAGCTCACACTCTCCTTATATATATCTTGTTCACATTTTCAACCGTTCATAAAATACTTTTTAATCCTCCACTCGAGTTCAAATACATTTTTTTGAACTTGTAGTGGATGACACTGGATGGGAATACAGTTTTTTAAAATATTCATTATCATTATTAAATATTCAGTCATTAAATTTAATTAAAATTAAAATTTAATTTAAATTTAATTAAATTTTGAGTTTTTTAATTTTAGTTATATATCTACCCATAGAGGGCGCCAGATAAACTTAAAAAATGAATGAAAATTATTTATAAAAAACTTTCTGCAATAGAGTGAAAAAAGTAGAATTGACTTCAAAAAAATTTTATTTATATATATATATATATTACTTGTTTTATCAGTAATCTGATCCAATCTGTCAGTGTCCTTCACCATTTTTTTCTTAAGTTCTCATAAAAGTGTTACTTAAAAATAATAATTTTTAATAAATTAAATTTCTTATGTGTTCTTAAAACTCTCGATAGATTATTTTGAATGTGTATTGTATTATTCGTGTAACTGTTATTTTCAATTGAATGCAGAGATTTGATTACTTTGATATTTTTGGTTTTTCATTCATTCTTTTTTAACTTACAGTTTTTATTATTATTATCCTTCTTCTTTTATTTTAATTTTAATTATCAACAAGATTTTAAAATTTTTTATTTTAATACGTTTTAATACGTTTCCTTTAGTAAATATCAATTTTTCAAATCAATGTTATGTAACCATACATTGTCGCGCATGCCTGTTCATCATTTTTACTCTGCTACGTTTTATATCAGTATATATTTTCTGTTTAAATTAAATATTCATACTCAATCGATATAATTGAAATATTTAGGCAGAACTTTTATAAAAATTTTACATTTTAATTTTCTTGTAGTTTTCGTGGTCAAATAATTTGTTCCAATAAAAATTTTAAAAACACAAGATTATATTATACTTTTCTAATAAATTAAATAAAATAGACAAAATAATTAGTTACAAATAATAAACTTGGGCCCTGGAGTTCGGTAACACAGGTTTGGGATTCGAGTCCGGGCGGGGTGGCAGTGGGAATAAATGTTTGTAGTGGTTCGGAATCCACTTTAAACCGTAAATCCCAGTCTAACATGATTGTATTGAGTTGCGGGGGTATTGTTACTCCGCGTCCGTGGCTTATCTTTAAACTACACGCACCTCCTGGGTAGTGCTAAGTGAGTAACGTCTGTGCAGCGCTTGGCTTAAGGAGTGACAGACAACTGTCTAAGTGTTTGCCAGCTGCATTATAAAAAAATATATATATTGAATTTTTAAATACCGAATACGTAAAATATTTGAAGTAACGTTCATTTATTTTTTAAAGTAAACTAATAATAACTGTATAAAATATACAATTTAATGAATCAATCCACAATTCAATATCAACTCTTTAACTTTGAAGTTAACAACATACAACAGAGAGTTTTTGCATAACGTTTTTTTTATCGTCCGATATTTTTCACCCTGGCGCGCATGCTCATAGGAAACATTATTACGAATACGCAATGCGCAATTTCTATGAACATGCGCTCTAGGGAGAAAAAAATACCGCATTATAAAAATACGGTATGCAAAAACTTTCTGATAACAAATTTCGCCCCCCATATTCATTCTTCATAGAAAAAAAAAGAAGTATAAGAATGAGAATGAAGAATGAAGAATGAAGTTCAAATGAAGTTTATTCGACTCAATGAAGAATGAGTTTCAAATGAAGTTTTGAAGAGTTTAAGAAGAGTTTCAAATGAAGAATGAGTTTCGAAAGATTCGAAACTCATTCTTCATTTGAAACTCTTGTCACATACTTATTTGTTCAGTTAAAAGCTCATTTGCATAATCAGTAGGCATCCGTCCTCGATTCCAAGTTAAATACAATAAAGAGGACCTCATTCAGATCAGTTTCCTATAAATGTTTAAACATAATTCAAGACTGATTACAATAATTCCAACGTTTGAGATCTCTGAGTCTTCTTTTTTTTATTTTTAAGCTGTACACTTAACATTTCGGAAATTCTATGCTACATTCGGATGACATGCAGATCTCAAGAGCAGATAGCGGAATCTGTCTTCACGATTTCTGTGGTCGTCACTCTCTCTTGCTCCGGGTCATTTAATAAATCTGCGAAGCACTGGATGCGAAGTCACGATTCGATACTCTTTATTTCCTGCATATTATGTAAAGTATGACTTTGGAAGGATACAGGTGAACAGCTGACTCGTGTTCACGTTGTTTCTAAAAGTGAACTGCTTTGTTCAACCTTGTGCTGCATGCAGAGGGAGGAGCTTATGTCAGTTTGCTCTCGGGACCTTAGCGCATCGGTTTTTCTGATTTGAAAGAGCTCAGTTCGAACCTCGGCAAGGAAACTGTAGCGAAAATTCCGTGCTTATGCTAAGTATGGATACGAAAAACTCTGTACGAATGAGTCCCATGGTTGGATTCGAGGGAAAGAGGCGAGCCACACCAACTGCGTATGAGGAAGGGAACTGCGTATGAGGAAGGGAGGTTCCATTAAGTGCAAATGATCTCTTCGACAGCCCATTGTGGGCCTTTCTTTGGGCCAGGTTTCTTGGCCGTGGCCCAAAGAAGCTGCATTAAAATCAGAGTCCAAACAGTCCACCCATCTCTTTTTCGGGGCTTCCCAATGACCCTGTCCATTAACGGGTCATTGAAAACCCTCAAAGAAATACATTTCATGAGATGACCGGCCCATCTCAAAATATGTCTGTAGCACTTTTCTTTCGAAAATAGTTTGACAACTTTCAAAGATTGACAACATTTCGATTAGATAACAAGTAACCAAATTTATTTCTATTGAATCAATTTTTTTTTCTGCATTTAATTTAAAAATATACTTTAAAGTTCTTTATTTCTCCCTATATAATAGAGTTATACCCAATTATTGAGTAATTTTTTTTAATATTTTGTATTTTTTCCTTGAAACTTAAATAAAAATACATGCTAAAATAATGTATTCTTTTTGTAACGATTCTTAATTTTCAGGGAAAATAGTTTAACTGAAATTAGGTTCTTTAGAAAGTATTTTTTAGGACATCACAGATTAGTTTAATTAGTAATTCAAATTATTTATCCTAAAATTCGTTTGTTTTAAGTAATAAAGCCATTCTACATTCAACTACTATCAATTAACATATTAAAACAATATGCAATTTCATAAACTAGCCTACTATTAATATTTAATTATTTTTATTTGTCCGATCCCAAATATAATAAATTATAGTTTAAAAAAACTAAAAACACGCTTTTAGAGTTAATCAAATTAAAAAGTAAAAAATAATTGTTAACATAAGAATAAAATGACTGACGTGAAAATGAATGTCACTGTTCTAAAAGCGTGGGGTGCTTTGTATGACATTTTTAAATTAACTCTGCATTTCGAATGAAACTAGTGAAAATTATAACGATTGAAATCGAAAACCCCACGCTTTTAGAACATTAATTTTTCTCGTCAGTCATTTTATTCTTATGTTAACAATTGTTTTTTACTTTTTAGTTTGATTCACTCTAAAAGAGTGTTATTTAGTGTTTTTAAACTATACTATTTAAATGAGGTCCCGGTACGGGAGGACTGGAACTATAGTTCCTACAATATTTTAATTGTGAGTAAAACAAAGGCTAAATGCGAATAGGTCGAGCCAGCCATGATTCGAACAGGGAATCTCCTGATCCGTAGTCAGGCGCGTTGTGCCGCTGTCCCACATAGGTTTGAATGGCTTTCATTCTACATGGGCTAAATTGTTCTTCATAAGTTAAAATAAAATCACTCATCCTGACGATTCTAATCATATATTTTGATGAGATAATAAACTCATCAAAATTTTTTAGTGTCCTTGATAAGTCTACAACGTTTAACTTAAATCTGATCGCTTAAAGTAGGGCAAAATCGAGCCCAAAGAGTCAGTTACAAACAAACATACAGGTGAAACTAATAAAAGCGTATTAAAAAAATGTATCTTTGTTAACTAATTTTACTACTGGACTCATTATTAAGTCCGACACTTCAATTTTCGAATCCTCAAGTACTTGTAATATCTTTGAACGAGCTTCTCGTTTACCACGATCAATTAATGCTATCGGATACTTAATATAAAAACATCCAACCAACTGACATAATCATCGACAGATTCTGACATCCCTCACACACAAAGTGCGCTCTATTTGACCTGACACTGTGATTACCACGTCCACGTGAATTTCAGATAAAACAACTAAAATTACTGTTCACGTGAAAAAAAAATGTGGCAACGAGCCTTCTTGGCACGCGTCCTTTGTGGAGCAACAAGAAGAACAGATTGATGCTTCCCAGGGCTCAGACCACTCAACTCCTCTTTCACTTATCCGGTCACAGTTAATCAGAGCATGGAATTACCGAAAGAAAATAAATGAAAAGAAACAAAAAATTTCCTTCGCCAAGAACTGTTATTAAATAGCAGACATCATGTCGTTCGTTAATGGCTGGTCACTAAATTGAGGTTCAGCAAATGTTTTGAAGAATTTTGAACACGCGAGTCGCTCGGCTACTCAATTTGGATCTGAGATAAACAGGTTTCCGAGTTATCCGCCGGAACGTGTTATTAATTGGATGAAGTATCTTTAAAAAACGATTGAGATGTATCTCCTGTGCTGTTTACCCACCTGGCATTCCTAGCGGAAGATGTTGACATTTTCAATCCGTTGCGTCGGTAATGGTTGTTTGAAGATGTCGATGTAGAACCACATGAACTCCGGTACTGCCACGGACGAGCGATAATGTTCGATACCCACGATTTTGTTGAATTATCGAATATTAGTATAGTTTGAAGGGGATACCAAAGATAAATCACTCCAGATAAAAATTGAAACATATTGAATGTGTTTATTTTGAAAAATTTTACAAAATATAGAAACACATTTTCATTACGCCTTTTTTTTTTTTTTTTTTTTTTTTTTTTTTTTCCCTGAATAAAACCAAAAAAATTATTCTTAATCAGAAATAAGCACTTTTTAATAATTCCACTTCCATTATGTGTATGCATTTTTTCTCTTGGCGAGATTTGCCAATTGGAAATGGTTGACCTTGCCAAAGTAATATTAACTCACATGCAACTCTTATTGCAGATTAATACGGTGATCCTTGGCCGCGTAGCTCCTTCATTGTAAAATGTTGAAACATAGCGGTGGTCTCATGCCCTTTTGAGTTAATAAGAAAAATAGGTAATTAAATGCCCTTTTTTAAAAAGAATTATTTATTTAATAAAATTATAAAATGAAAAATAACAAAAATGTAGATGTTGATGAAATCAGTTGCATATAATAAAACAGAATGAGCAAAGGTCAAATTAGAGAAAAAAATAGCTTAGAGAAAAGCGAACTTTTTTCATCCAGGCAGTTGTAAGGAATTAATTTAAAATATTTAGAACAGTGCGAGGTCTTTTGCTACGTTTGCAGGAAGAAACATCATAATCGTAATTTTGTAGGATATTTAAAACAGGGTTATTGATGTTTCGCATATCATTATACAATTTTGTGAACAAATTGTCTTAAACTTGGAATTGAGAGAGCTCATCTAATATCGCCATTACGAAAGTACCAGGGTGAATTCGTTAACATTCTGAGAGGTTATTAATTGGATGAAGTATTTGAAAAACGATTGAGATGAATCTCCTCTGCTGTTTACCCACCTGGCTTTCCTTGCGGAAGATGTTGACATTTTCAATCCGTTGCGTCGGTAATGGTTGTTTGAAGACGTCGATAGAACCACATGAACTCCGCCGCTGCCACGGATGAGCGATTTTGTTGGATCATCGAACATTAGTGTAATTTTAAAGGGGATACCAAAGATAAAATCACTCCAGATAAAAATTGAAATGTATTGAATGTGTTTATTTTGAAACATTTTCATTTCTGTCTATTTTTTTTTTCTGGTATAACATCGAACAAACTATTCTTATCTTAAAATTATTCTTAATTCAATTAGTTCACGCTCCTACTATTAGTTCACACTCCCTGTATATAACTGGTTAAAATTTTCATCTTTCATAAAATATTTTCTACTCATCCACTCAAGTTCAAATGCATTTTTTTTTTAACTTGTAGCGGATGACACTGGATGTGAATACAGTTTTTTTCAAATATTAATTCAGTAATTAAATTTAATTCATTAATTTTAGTTGTTTTTTTTTTACATTTAAGTTGCATATATCTACCCATAGATGGAGCCAGATAAATATAATGAAATGAATGAAAATTATTTATAAAGTGACTTTCTGCAATAGAGTGAAAAAGTAGGAATTGACTTAAAAAAAAATTTTATTACTTGTTAATTATTTTTATCAGAAGCAATCACTTTTTTACTAGTTCCACTCCCATTATTTGTATGCATTTTGGCTTACAGTGAGATTTGCCAATTGAAATGGCTGGCCTCGCCAAAGTAATAATATCAGTAATATTACCTCAATTGAGACTAGATTAAATTAGAATGCTTTAAAAACAGCCCTTTTTCAAAATACACGCGACTATTAAAAAAATAATGTATTATATCGTATGTAATTGTTATTAAAAATAATGTTAATAGAAGAAGTAGTCAAAATTAGGTAAAAATGTATTGTTATTAAAAGCAATTTTAAAAGAAAACAAGTAAAAACTTGAAGATGGCAATTTTCTCATTTTATTAAAATAATATCTTTTTTCGTCTTCATGAAAACAGAAATGTCAAATAATGAAATTAAAATATTTTCAGAATTAGGTCAATTTTTTAAAGTTTTTTCAAGAAAAACTTATTTTTTTATACATTAAATCCAGTAGCTCTCTTGTATACATGTTTCTCTTAACTTTTTACGTTAACTAAGTGTTTAAAAAAACCTAATTATATTCTAACGACACTTCATTTTCCCTTAACCAAAACAGAATGGAGATATGATTAATAAGTGAGGTCTTAAATTGCATTTCGCATACGCTGTTTAAAAAAAAAAAAAATTTTTGATCTTACAGAAATATTAAAAAATAATTTTAAAGGGTCAATTATGATAACATTATATTTTATTATATGACAGTTTATCATCGGCATAAATGTTCTTTCTGATAATCGCATTCTTGAAGGGCATGTCATCTCGATTAGAACGCAGAAATCCTTCTCATTTGCTTTTATTTTTAGATTTCAAGCCAATAGCTCCGATATTTCTTCATAAAGCGAATTTAATTCATTAATATTCACAACAAATCCCAGTATGTCATCGACTTCGTTTTGCTTTTTACATCATTACGCTGATTGTAATTAAAATAGTTGAGCGAAACGTGCAACAGTCAGAAAAATATTTTATCTCAATAATTTCAGCGAAAGACATGTTTTTATCGCTATTTGAATTATGAACCCTTTTGATAAGGGGATGCAAAGACATCATTTTAGATTAGTAGAATAATTGAAGGCAGCATCTGTATCCTGAGGGTACGAAGAATGGTCAATAGCAGGAAGTGCAGAACATCGAATCAAAAATCAAATGGGGACTCCATTCCATTTAAAATGCAAACCGCATGTCATTTTATAATCAGCAGTCCATGTTACAAGAAATCTGCTTTAAATTTTAATATAAAAATAATTTTTTTTTACTATTAATGAAAATATTTCATATTTTCGCCTTTTATAATTTTAAATATTTAAAAATACTTCATTCCTTTTTTATTTATTTATTTATTTACTTATTTAGAACAGCTCGAAGATTATTTATTTAATAAAAACAAGTAATATAAAAAAAAAAAAAATTTGAAGTCAATTCCTACTTTTTTTTTCACTACATTGCACAAAAAGTCTTTTATAAGTAATTTTCATTCATTTTTTAAAGTTTATCTGGCGCCATCTATTATTAGATATATGCAACTTTAATCTCAAAAAAAAAAACTAAAATAAATTAATTAAATTTAATTACTGAATTAATATTTGAAAAAATTATATTAACATCCAGTGTCATCCAATACAAGTTAAAAAAATGTATTTGAACTGAGTGGATGAATGAAAAGTGTTTTATGAACGATTGAAAATTCGAACAAGATATATATAGGGAAAGTGTGAGCTAATAGAAGGAATTGAAAATAGTCATTCTTCTTTATTTTTAACTCAAAGAGAAAATATATTTTTTTCCCGCCCCGTAAGAATAAGAATCTGGAGTAATAATAATCTAATAAGAGTTTCTAAGAATCTGGCAATTATTCGTGTGCTTTGATATTGACCCAGCTACCTTCAAACGTGCCAATAGAACCTTCGACATTTCTTTTCTTTTTCTTCTTCTTTTTTGCAACAATCTCGCATTTCATACTCTTAACAGTGTTTACATTTCCGTGGGCATTGCAAGTAATACTTTTTTTTCGAAGGAAAAAAAAAAATGAGAACAATCAGTTTATTACCTTAATCACAGCGAAAATAATCTTGTCAAGTGCTATGATTTCTAAAAGTATCACTTAAGCTGAAATTCCAAGAGGTTTTTTTTTTCCCATGTCTTTTTTTTTCTCTCTCTCTCTCTTCCCTCCATCCTTTTTTTTTTTTTTTTTTTTTTCACATTAACAATTTATCACATTACAATGTTTCTTTCTAATCTTTTTTTTTTTTTTCCTTCCTGCAATAGACCTATAAAAATTTTATTTGCAGGGGTATCTTGCGCATTTTTTTTTGAAGGAAAAACGTTATGTGATGTCAAAATAATATTAATAATAATAATAAATAAATAAATGAGAGCTATATTTAAAATAAGAAGTTTACTGAGTATTTGATTTTAAAACTTTTAGTATTATCAAGTATTATAAATTATAGGCTAAATGTTTCTGAAGATTTTCGATGCATTACTTTTGCAATAATACAACTTACTATTACATTCAAGATACTTTTTTTAATTTAAATTCCTACTATTAGTCCTACGTATATCTTGCTCACCTTTTCAATCGTTCATAAAATACTTTTTTTATTCATCCGCTCAAGTTCAAATACATTTTTTTAACTTGCAGTGGATGACACTTGATGTTAATACAGTTTTTCAAATGTTAATTCATTCATTAAATTTAATTAATTAATTTCAGTTTTTTTTCAGATTTTAGTTGCATATATCTACCAATAGATGGCACCAGATAAATTTTAAAAATGAATGAAAATTACTTATAAAGGACTTTCTGCAATAGAGTGAAAAAAAAAGTAGGAATTGACTTTAAACAATTTTTTTTTTATATTACTTATTTGTTTTTTTTTGCCACTTTTAACAAGTTACCACATTACAATGTTTCTTTCCTACTCTTCTTTTTTTTTTTTTTTTTTTTTTCCTTCCTTCAATAGACCTATAAAAATTTTATCTTTATATGCATTTTTTATGGCATCTTATGAATTTTTTTTTTACAGGAAAAGTGTTATGTGATGTCAAAATAATATTAATAATAATAATAATAAATTAGAGATTTTTATTTTTAAAAAAAAAATAATGATTTTATGAGGAATTAAACACCGTGGATCTAAAACTCAGCAAAATTCATAATAAGCAAGTAAAATATAAAAAAAATTTTTAGTCAATTTCTACTTTTTTTTTTTCACTCTATTATAGAAAGTCCTTTATAAATAATTTTCATTCATTTTTTTAAGTTTATCTGGCACTATCTATTGGTAGATATAACTTAAATCTAAAAAAAAAAAAAAATTAAATTAATGAATTAAATTTAATTACTGAATTAATATTTGAAGAAACTGTATTACAATAAAAAATGTAGTTGAACTTGAGTGGATGAATAGAAAGTACTTTAATTAGCGATTGAAAATGTGAACAAGATATATATAGGGAGAGTGTGAGCTAATGGAAGGAATTGAAAAAAAAAAAAGAGATTGATTTACTACACTCTTCAAGTGAACTGAACCCAAATCTCGTGCGAAATTTAGCAATACATTAAAAAAAAAAAATGCAACTGAAGAATTTCGGGATTGGAGTTTCCTGAAATGCTATCAGTTTTCAATCTTCTCTGCAATTATAAACGGTGGCCACTCCCACCGGGTCTCGACTTATTTCACTCAAAATGACATAGATTACAGAAACCCGTCGGGTATTTTTTATGCGCATAAATTCACATTAAAGTGGTCTATCCCAGGGTGAATAAATCCCTTCGAGACAGCCAAAACTATCCATCAACTTTGGGAAAATAAACGATGCTTTCCGAGTTGAAAGCTTGTTCGCCTTAAGACGATGTCGTTGGTTAGTTCTCTGTCAACTGCCTCGCTTGTCATTAAGTATCCGAGAAATAAATGTCTTCGCAGGACATTCAGCCCTCCGACCGACCCTCGTTCAGTGCGTTGAATAAAGACAACCACGAAGATAAAAATCGGTGAGGTGGAAATGAGTCCCTGGAGATGTCATTGACTGTGGACGATCAGTTTTGCCTTCAGGTTCTCAGTGAGAAGACCTCCCAGTTGGTGTTTACACATCAGAAAAACGCATCACCTTCCAGTTGGCAAATGAATATGTATCTTCATAATGGGTCTTGCTCTACAAATTAGCAATCATTTATTTAAACTGGCAACTGGCGTGCCGATTACGGAGTACCAACAGGGGGAAATACCCCTTAAACCTCCTCATCTTAATTCATAGATATGCTAATAATTATAGTTGGCTGCTTAATTAATGCTAGTAAATATACCAGATAAAGTTTCGAAAATTCAGTTTAAAGTGGTAAACAAAAAAATTTAAAATACTAAAAATAAATAAAAGTAAAATGCAAAAAGCAAAGAATTTATAAAGTTAAGTTTTAATTCGGTGCAATAAAATTTTTATATTTAATTTTAACGTCGGACGCATAGTTTCGAACCTGCGCTCTGTTTGGAGAACAAGGGCTTCTGTTAGGCGCCTTAGACCCCTCGACCAACCTGACTTAAAAAAGAGAACTGGTATCGAAACCTCTATCCTTTGAGCATCAGTTAGATTCTCTGACCACTATATGAAATTAGCCTTCTTATTTAAAACAGAGGGATTCAAATAGATTCAGTCAAGAGCCAATCTATTCGGCGAGTTTCAGTTAGGATTGCTCATTCCTATTGTGCTTTCAAACGAATCTAAGCTGCACTAAACTGTATTCGGTTTTTTCTAAATCTTTGAATATGTTACTTAATAGCAATAGCGTTTCAGGTTTAACACCCTTTTAATATTTGAAAGTATGTTCATATTTCTACATTTCATTTTTAATTTAAATAAAAAAATCAGATGATATTTTGAAATAATTGTCTTTTATGTTTATCAGTAACATTTGGATCAGTTAATATTTATGCATAAACACATATATATATTTATTTATTTATACGATAATGTTGTAATTCTGATGTTTAACTTTTTTTTTTAAATAAACTAAAAGATTTACACACGACCTCTAAAATTTAAAGAGATTAGCTAAATTTAAAATTTTTAAAAAACTCAATTGAAATTTCGTATAAAAATACACATTATCCTTCAAATTAATTAATTTATTTATTTATTATTATTTCTTTTTAGAGAATCACTTATTGCCAAGTTATGAAAAAAATAAGATAATGGAGGTGATAAATTTGATATAAACGTGCGTAGTTTATTTACATCAGTCAATCGAAAATAATTGATGACTAACCCCAAAAAATAATCTTATTTGAACACGCGGATAAACTTTAAAGAAATAAATAAATGAAATCTGCTAATGTAATTTTGACGTCTCGTTTTTGTTCCGGCACTAAATAATTTAAGTACAGTTGAAAATATGATAAACTGGCAACCATTATTATCGAAAATCACGATAAACTTTTATTTCTGTACCAAAATAACCTCGTTTCATTTTCTTCTTCCCCCACCCCTTTCTATTTGGATGTTTAAAATCACGATGGACCTCCATGGATGCATCCGTCGAATGAATGGGCAATGCATCCCTTTCTTCTCAATGATAACTGGAATGTCTACTAGTTCAATAGCAGATAATGCTTGGCCATTAGAGACCTTAAGTGGCCTCGGACCATAGCAGAAGCACCACTTGACTATTGGAAAATGCTTTTTTATTTGTGTCCAGTTACGCCCATCTGAGAATTGCAATTTGAAACTCATTTCGTGCAGCCAGAATTAAGAATTGTCTTCAGTTTTTAAAAAATGGCAAAATATCGTTAATGGTATAAGGTTTAATGGCAAGGGAGGTACATTTGCCTGCAATGCCATTTCGAAATAGCATTCTGCAAATGCTTCATAAATCGAATGTTAGCCAAGGATTATTTGCACTACATTTCTGCAATGTGGTAATAGCATTGAAAGTTGTAATATCGCAGATATCTTTGTTCGTTTTGTTTCTATTCGAGACTATACATGTCAAAAATTAAGTTTTTGAATTTGTAAAACTTATATATCCAATTTTCTTATAAATTAATGCATTGAATACTTTAACTGGACGTTTGAGTGATTGACGTAAAAGTGATGGTGAGTCGAAGAAAGTTGCATCTACTTAAAAAATAGGAACAAGTATTATAAAAAAAAAAAAAAATTTAAGTCAATTCCTTTTTTTCATTATAGTGAAGAAAGTCCTTCATAAATAATTTTCATTTTTTTTAAGTTTATCAGGCGCCATCTATTGGTAGATACATGCAAGTTAAATCTACAAAAAACTAAATTTAATTACTGAATTAATATTTTAAAAAACTGTATTGACATTCAGTGTCATCCACTACAAGTTCAAAAAAGTGTATTTAAACTTGAGTGGATGATTAAAAAAGTATTTTATGAACGATTGAAAATTTGACCAGGATATATATAGGGAGAGGGTGAGCTAATAGAAGGAATTAAAAAATTGAAATACCCTCTGGAAAAGGAAACAGCTAGACACAGTGGAATTTTTTTTCAGTAATATTTTTAATATTCATTATTTTACTGTTTGCTTAGGTGCCAAATGCTTCAATAATTAGTTTTTTATGTTGAAAATGTTTATTCATTGTGATACACTGGGCCTTCGGTGTCTGATGGTTACGCCTTCCAAAGCTTAAATCTATCAATACCCAGTGATAGATTTAAGCTTTGGAAGTTCCGATGGCTACGATGAATTCCGAATGAAAGTTCCGATGGCTACGAAAAGCCTGTTTATTGCATTCGAGTAGGAGAATGTGGGGAAATTTCCAGATGTTGTTTCTAAAAGATCATCTTTCAGAATTTCAAAGGTATAGGATAAGCTTAGAGTTAATGGCAAACTCTTCTTCTTGGTTTTTCAATAACTTGTTTTGGTATTAAAAAATTTATAACGTAGGAGGCCCCTGGTGTTTACTAACCTGGAGTTTTAAACCGAGTTGAATTCGAAACTCATTAAATGAGCTCTGTCGAATATTTGAATGTCTAGGCCGGAGATAGGTACAATAAATCTATTGGATGGAAAAGCTCTATATTGTGTTTGTGGAAGTTAGAGGAAGATGCGAACTGCTTCAATGCCGTTCCTACGGACAGTAGTTCTCAACTGCAGTAAGAAAGAGCTAGTATTATCTTTTTTCAGGGAATGGCAAAGTATTCTTTCATGACGATGACTCTGATTCAAATGAACACAATTTCATTATCATTATCATCATCATCATCATCATCATCATCATCATTATAAAGCATAGGGGAAAATTTCTTGGGAAAAATTGAACAAAAATTAATATTTTTAGTTTTACATATATTCAAAAAAATATCTCACCATCAAGCAATTGCTATATTTCAAAAACCATGCAATTTTTTTTTTTCATTTCGCTAAAAATTTTGTTCCACATAATTCACATTTGAATGAATTGAAGTTTTCATAAATTACTCCATCATCATTTTCTTATGAGACTTTCCATCATTCCGAAACACTGTGATTCATCATCTGTCAAAAAAGTTCATCCTGTCATCACTTTTTTTCTCGACTAACTAGTTATAAGTATTTCAGTGCTTGTAACTAATACACGTGGTCTCAGCAATTTCGATTAAAATATTCCTTTTTTGTAACTCGTCGAAAAGCTTTGAATAATTTCCGTTCATTGACTACGATCGCTGGTTTCTCCGTCGAATACGTGGTTAAGACCGGTTTGTAACGATTTTCGTGTCGATTACATGGAGTAATCCATCACAATTTCAACTCTGAACAAGAAAGCACCTCATTTTCTATTATATTGAAGGGAAAAAAAGATGAAATGAGTTTCATTATGGGAAATGTAACTTTTCAATCAAATATTACCGCTCATTCGTCCTTTCCCCAAAATTATTTTACATTTATTTTCTTGATCATGCATAACATTAAAATACTTTTTCTTTTACTATCTGAAAAGAATTTTTTCAATTCATTTTATCGTAATATATAAAATACAAAATCGTGTTCTTACTTTTTTTTTTTTTTTTTTTTTTGCAAAAAATTTTCCTTTAAATTATTTTATTCAAAAAAGATAGATATTGCAATGGTTATTTTCTAAATACCAATTTTCTTTTCAATTTTTATGTACTGAAAATTTTGAAAAGATTATTCACAAAGCCTGTGCATCATTAGACATTATCACGTATGCTAGCCCAGTTTGGGGTTCTGCTGCAAGATACCTCATTAACTACATTAGTAGACTTGAAAATAAAATTCTAAGAATGATTACTGATTCTTCGGGGTATTTGAGAAATGATGACATTCATCACAGTCTTGCCCTCCCTTCTATTCAAAATTTTATGTTCAAAAAATTCCATATGCTGAAAAATTCTACGCAAATCTTGAACATATTCCGAAAGATGAAATTCGTAATCTCCCTAGGTACGATTTTACTCTGCCAAGGAAAATGCTAAACGTCCCAGGGCGGTTCTTTACAATTTACAAAGTTCCTAGACGTCCTTTCGTCATCATTTCTAGCTGCTGTTACCCTATCCTCCTATGGAATCTCTTTTATTTTGCTATTTTACTGTTTTATATTATTCATTTCTTCTTAAAATTTTGAATTTGAGGACATTTTTTCTTAAATACTTATTTCCTGTTTTTTGATAACCATGTTTCTCCTACTTATCGCTATGTACTCATTTTGACCAGATAGGAGTTTAAGGCCCCCTGGGCACAAGGTATCCGATAAACTGTAAAGACTGAACTACATCATTAGAGAGGCAGAAGTGTAGCAGATACGACGCCATCTAGGGTGCCATGTAAAAAAACCCGCTTTAACAAAAGATATTTTTATATCTGAATTCGCATTTAAAAAAAAAAAATTGCAGGAAAAAGAGATTTATGTGTACAGCAAAAACGCCGCTTAACGCTATTTCAGCACTACGCGGTGATTCTTTGCAAAATCGCAGTTTTTAATATTTATTAGTGTTTGCATAACGTCTTTTTATCGTCCGATATCTTTTTTCTTCCTGGCGCGCATGCTCATATTAAACATTTTACCTATTGCGCATGCGTATCTGTAATACTGCCCTACTGAGCTATTCCTATGAGCATGCGCTAGGAAGAAAAGATATCGGACGATAAAAAAAACGTTATGGAAAAACTCTCTATTATTATCTGCGACGGACATTCCGACAATCGATTGACAGAAGAATACAGACAATCATCATGGATGCTGTAGACCAGGGGTCTCCAAACTACGGCCCGCCAGTGTCATCCATTCGGCCCGCGACAGCGAATCAGCTTATTGTTGCTGTGATAAGTTGGATAAAAAAAATACAGAATGATAATAACTCGGTTTTATTCACTTGCTAGGTAAATCTTAATAACAAGCATAATACGCAGAAAATTTAACTTAAGCATAACAACTAATAAGTAATTGAAATGAATCCCACTAACATTATAAACTAGTGAACATCCGCGGTTACCCTCGGTAGTTATGTTGGGGTAAAGAGTATCGTATATGTATGTATATCGATGTTTGGAATGTATATATCCTGAATCGAACCTATGATTTTCATCCAGAAAATCCCTCAGAACGGAAAAGGCTAAATGAACGCGAATGAAACCGCGGGGTATCCACTTGTAAAAAAAATACTAATGAGATTTGTGTAATTGTGATTTTTCACTGACAATAGTTCGTAGTTAGCAAGTGTATACTTGCTCAGAGTGTGTGCTCGGCGACTAGTCTACAAATTATAGACAATGGCAGAAAAATTAAAACGGTTTTTGGCCCTTGGTACTTACTGAGTAAAAAACAGTATGGCCCTGAGGCTGGAAAGTTTGGAGACTCCTGCTGTAGGCAACCTCAGTCTTTCCTGGAATCAGAGAACTGTTTAAAAGGAAGTAACTAAGCAGGCGTCACAAGAGGATCCATTGTTGATTTTGACAAAATTGTCAAGCTAGCTACTGAAAAGGGTTAGATGACATAAATGCGCAGAAGGACATTGAAGTGGAAAGGTGAAAGCCATTCAACAATGATCTTAGAGAATTAGAATAAAATGAGAGCTTATCAATAGAACGAAGAGCTTAGAATTAACGCGGACTTCCAGCGGATTTTCTAAAAAAAAAAAGGTTTCGTCATTCTAAGGGGAAGCTGTGGGTCAGTTTGTATGAAACGATTTAAATTTCGATAAAATCTCTAAGGCAAGACGAAGTGTCGTGTCGTCAAGTATTTGATGGCGAAGCAAAAAAAAAAAAAAAGACGTTAAATGGCTTCTTCACTAAAATGTTAAATGAGAAGACCATTCGTCTTCACACTTCATTAACTTCTTCCTCGAAATTTTTATTTTATTTTCATAAATGTTTATGCATAATAATCGAAATTAGCAATAAAGAAGTGGATAAAAAATATTTAACAATAAATTTTACAGAATAAAATTTAAAAAAAAAACATACATTTTTTTTTATTCTCTGTTCTCTTCACTTATTTCCGTTTTCTACTTGTTAAGGTGACTCTTTTCTTGTAGTCTTCTTCTTTCTCCCTCCTCCCCCTCTTTTAAAGAGATCTTACTGAACTGTATTTCATCGCACTTGTTAAGGTGACCTCTTTTCTTGTAGTCTTCTTCTTATCTCAATTTTTATCTTAGTGGCGTCCGATTTATCTGCCTTCTCATACCTGGGAAACAAACTTTTGTGAGTACGTGAGCAGCTTTTTTAATCGTTTAAAAAATTAAGTGAATTATGATTGTGAAAGATAAAGGACATCACTAGAAAAGTTTTGAATCGTAAATTCCAAGATTCAGTATCTAAAAATTATTGGTCCTTTGTTATAAGCTTCATTTCAAGTGTTTTTTGAGTTCAAGAATTTTATTTCTTTCAGTTTATTCGCATTCTTTTCTTTTTTTTTTCCTTTCAGTTTGTTTGCCTTTTCTTCCCAAGAAATGATCAAGTTATTGCACAGGCAGATGACATTGCAATCGAGTCGAGTTCTTGACTTTCAACTCGGTGCAGTCATTCTTGTTCTCACAAAAATGCTCGCGAAATGTATGACTTTCGATTTTCGTGGGTTTTTATTATTATTATTATTATTATTATTATGTTTTGCACTCAAACGTACATTGAAAGTGAAAGAAATAAAATTTCGCCAATATGTTATATAATGTTGACCTCTAACAGTTCTTTGTTAAGTAAGATAAAAGACCCGATGGTAAAAAAATCTATGTACAGGGGGATTCAACTATCATAGGACAAACTTTCAGGGTAGTACAGCTCACTAAAACATTTTTGTATAGGATGTAGGTTCGAAATGGACACGTGGAACCACGAACCCATAAAGCGAAACATGAAAACAAAGAAGTTGTGCATTTACAAGATAACATTTTACGGTGCATTTCGGAAGAACTGCATTTACGGTCAACTTAAAAAAGCATCTTAAAATGCAGTTCTTCCGAATTAAAAAAAAAAAAAAAAAAAACAATTTTGGACCCATTCTCCATGAAAAATGTTTTTGCCGAAGCAAAGCATGATTTGCTTATTCTGTTCAATAATTCATTAATGAAGTTTAAACTTGGCAAATTACTTTCTTTGCCATTGACAAATTGCTTCTGCTCGCAGAGATCTGTGCTAATGAGCCGTCGTCTTTAAGACAAAGCGCTCTCTAATATCTTTCGGTTGATGATTAATGGCTTCACTTTCTGTCTCCGCAGGTAGGCGCGACCCTGTCGTTGGACCTGCCATGGTACTATGCAGAGAGCACGGTGATGAGGTGGCGCTTCTTCTCTCTGCTTATACGGCACTTTACCTCAACTTCAGGTGAGCCATTTTCTATCAGATCACTACATTTCTGATGGATTTATTATTTTAATTAGGACATAAGTAGTGTCATAAAATGCTTGCGATTGTTCAATATCTTAACATTTAACGCATTTTTTCAATTCCTTCTATTAGATCACACTCACCTATATATATCCTGTTCACATTTCAATCGTTCATGAAACACTTTTATTCATACACTCAAGTTGTTTTAACTTGTAGTGGATGGCACTGGATGTTAATACAGTTTTTGCCAAATATTAATTCATTCATTAAATTTAATTCATTAAATTTTAGGGTTTTTCAATGCCTTCTATTAGCTCACACTCTCCCTCTATATATCTTGTTCAAATTTGCAATCGTTCATAAGAATACTTTTTATGCATCCACTCGAAGTTCAAATACATTTTTTGGAACTTGTAGTGGATGACACTGGATGCTAATACAATTTTTCCCAAATATGAATTCAGTCATTACATTTATTTATCCATTTTAGTTTTTTTAGATTTAAGTTGCATGTATCTACCAATAGATGGCGCCAGATAAAGAGCAATACGTAACT
>BPLR01013531.1:0-12118 GCA_021605095.1 Caerostris extrusa
TAAAACTAAGAAAATTAAGTTTAATTAATATGGATTAAAAATGTTACAGGATTTTATATAATACATAATACAAATAACTTCATACAGTAATTGTAATTAAATGCATTCTCAATTTTCTAGAATAATCAACATATTCACATGAATATTGAAATTGCTTATAAAAATCTGACCATTTTTAAATTAAGTTAATAATAAAACATTAAGAAGGATATGAAAAATAAGCCTGATTAAATGATATTAAAAACAAATTAACTTAATTAAGGTTATTAATGCCTAAAACAAATAACAAGTCTTAAAAAAATATATTCACAAGCTGAATTAAGCACTATTTTCCCAGGCTAATCTGAAAAGAAATGATATAATGAAGATAAAATAAACAACAAAAATTTGATAATTAGAAAATTCAATATAAATATATATATATATATATATATTTGTAAGGGGAAAAGAAAACTCTGACATCAAATAAATAAAGAAAAATCTAGCAGTTTTTGAGGTCTGAGATTCAAACAATACATCCAGCTTACAACATTGTTCCTATCAAACATTTATATTTGGCAGCTACACACCACCTCGGTACCTGCAATACTATAAAAACAGTTTTAAGTATTTTATGGTTAATCAAAGCTTCTTACACTTAAAGAGTGCACAGGCTGGAAGGGGCTTATTATATAACTAATGTAAACACATGGTAATTTGGAACCCTCTTTAAACCATGTCTCAATTACTAAAAGGAGAAATCAGGGTAAGAGGGGGTATTTTCCAAGATGAGTTTTCTACACTTACATAGATGATAGTCAAAGTATGTGAAAAACTGAGTTTCCTGGACAAAAACTATGAATCTTTATAAACACCAAAAAACAGATTTTCAAAGTTGATATGGATTGGATAAAACTCCCCTTCCCTCCCTGTATTTGTTGATCAGTTTCTAATTAAAAATAAAATTATTAAGAAAACAATTTCATTAAATTATATGCAAAAAAAGCAAACTAGTAATTCTAATTTTAAAATATAAAAATCGCAGACCTTCCATGTTTCTTTTGAAATCCATATTTTCTGTTAAGATTTCACCAATTTCATTCTTAGGGGAAAAGTTCACCGGCCTTCCCTGTAAAAATTAAAATTATAGAAATATATGATTTTTGAACAGAAAAGAATGAAAACAAATTATCTACAATACAAACAAATTGCACATTATTAATTATTACTATTCATTTGTGGGCTTACAAATTACAAATTGCACAAATTAATTATTATTATTATTATTATATAATTATTATTATTAGTTTAAAAGGGGTTACTGATATTTGGTTTTGGAGCATTATAATGTAAACAAATATCGAATTTTGTAATTATTAAGTACTTTTATAATGAAAGAGCAAAATGATATACATACCATATGCAGTATATACGAAAGTAGTATTATTAGCAAAATGTATTAAATGTAGGTTAAATATTCCTCGACTAAGATAATTAATGAAGCTTATAATTAGAGAATAAACTTTTAATCTTTTAACTTTTATAAATAAATTGTAATTAACACAATAGAGGATGCAATGCACATTAAAATATAGAAATGATTTGATTAAAATGTATAAGAGATTTTAAAAATAACAAATATTTAGAATATTAATTTTTTTTTTTTTTCTATATTTTAAAAGCTTTTTTTTACTTTTATTATTATTTACATTTTTATTCTCTATTTTCTAAAAACATGTTTGTTTCTTCATCAAAAAATAGTACAGTAAAGTAATAGCACTACATCATGTTATATTTAAAATAGTCACATAATTTGTTAAAAAAATTAGCCTGATTACCAGTTAACAATTCTTGGAAAGAATAATTTAGAATGATACTTTCATTATAAGGCAAGAGAATAATTTCAATATAAGTTTATATTTAATAATCATGATCATAATATAACATTCAGTATTTTAATGTAAAATATTCAATAATTCAAGTAAAGGTATTTCCAGAAGAGAGCACAAGGTAACCTAAGTGTAAAACAATAATTATTCTTTCATAATTTTCATCAGTGCATTACTTGTTCTCTACACAATTAATGTAAAATAAAGCAAGCATGAAAATGTGTATTTTCATTCATTTTCTTATGAAGCAAAATTACGAAACAAAAAAAAAAAAAAAATTAAAATAAGTTATAATACATACAATAGTTATAATAAATCCATAATACAAAGAGTTTTGCATATCATAAATATGTTATAGATGTAATTTACAAAATCATTATCTATTTTTAAGGCATGTGAAAATAATACTTTAAACAAAACATGTTTATAATTATATAACAGTCAAAGGAATAAAATCTTAGACAATTATTTAAAAAATTATTATTTTTTGAATAATACTTTAGTCTAAATATAATTTAAGAAGAAACAGCAGAAATCTAAAGGATGTTAATAACAATATAAAAATCTAAATTCATAAATCAGTAAGGTTTGCATTCAAATAAAAAATGTTATTGTAACCCTGAAAAGAACAAATAAATTTAATGATGCATATACAAAAATACAAACCAAAACAATGAATAGCTAAATTGAAGTTAGGTATAAATGACTTATTGTAGGTGTATTTTCTCTTTTGCTTTTCTAATAAAAAAATAAATTTAGATTTATTTATGTAAATTTTATAACTATTTTATTTCAACTTTTTTCTTAATTTAGTACAAAACTTTGCAATGGGTTGCAAAATGTCAACTTAACATAATATATATATATATATAATAATTTTTAAAAATCTATAAATGAATGACATTATAAAAATATAAACAGGAATAATCATTCAAAATTTAATCATAAAAATTTTCAATTGTAGATATAGTTCAGAAGTTACATAAAAATTCAGAACAAATAGCTTAAAATCTTATGCAGAAATAAAATTGCAGTAAGATATAAAAATTAAACATAATTTAAAAATACACAAAATTATAATAAATAAATAAAAGATAGTGCATTAAAAAGATTTTGGATAGACACACAATTTACACAAATCACTAAATATGAAGCTATTAGATGATATAATGGACATTTATTTTGGGAAAGAATTTGGTATAAATGTTTTTTATATTTATATTTTCTTTTAATTATTTTGAATAAATTTGATTTAAAAGCAATACATTAAGAGAAATTATTCATCTATTTATAGACAAAAGCTACTTAAAAATATAATACATGATGCATGAATAACAGATGAGGAAAGAATAAACATTGCACACAGAAGTTTTTAAATAAGAACAAATAAGTTGAATAAAATTTTGAACAGCTTATCAAATAATTTTTTGTTATACTTGGTGTAATAACTATCTTTAAGAACATTATGAATCGTTTTTTTGGTATAGATTTGAACAATATTTAATTTTTCTAGGTGATTTCTACTATTTTTTTCTTGTATTACAAATTTAAGCTGCTACTTTAAAAAAAATATTTTATCCCTTTTTTTTTTTTTTTCTAATTCTAGCCAAATATGACTTGCAGGGACAAAATTTTATGACCTTGCAAAATTTTTTAAACTATTTTTTTCAATTGTAAAGCAACTACAACTGAATATTCAAAGCAGCATATTTGCAATCGTTATTCTAATAGAACTTGAACGCATTTTGTTGATCAAGATTTACTGATGATACATTAAAAATTTGGCTTAATATGTCTATACATTTAGATTAATTCATTATGTCATCAATCATATATATTAAAAAAAAAGCTTCATATGTTTGCAAATAAAATTTGAAGTCATTTATTCTTAATGCAAAATGAAGAATTTGTTTCTAAACATCTAGCTATGATATTTGGCTGATTTTCAAATATTGACTGACTTTGTTTAATGAAATAAATTAACTGGGCACTGCAATCATAATTTAATTTTTCTATGATGTCTATAATGGGAAAAATAAAAACGGAAACAAAAATTATTTAAACTAATAGTTGAATTTTTATAGCATTATCGTTTCCTAAGTGCAAGTTAATAATCAATTTGTTCATTTCTTACAAAGTATATTTCATTGATGGTAAATCATGAAATTATTCTAACTACATAAATAGATATCAAAATAAAACATAATATTCTAAGCAAACACTTTTTACTTAGTAAGAAAAAGCACTAATTATAACTTAGGTTTTTTTTTTTTTTTTGTATATGTTTAAAATTTAGAGTGAAGTAGACCAATGTATATTTATTAAATTGAAAATATTTCCTTTTTTTTTTTTTCAAAATGTTATTTCTAATAAACCATACTGTATTTTTTACAATAATTTAAAATTCGTATACTGCCATCATGTGAGATTTTTAATTATTTTTTTTAATGAAAACAAAATCAAATCTATATAAAAATTTGTGGGGCATTGTATTTATTAAAAACAACTTCTAAAACAGATTTCAATCATTTAAAGATTTTTTCATCCTTAATCTTTTTTTTTTTTTTTTTTTTAATAAGTTACTGCTTTTTAATATATAAAGATAGGAAACAGTATACAACTTGAAACTCAAAATAATGTTTATATTAAGAAAGAAAATGCTTATTACCTTATAAGCAATAGGCCAATGGATAAGATATAAATCAAGATAGTCCAATCCCAATGCACCTAAGGACAATTGAAGGCATTCAGACACTTTCTCTTTTCTGTGGAATGTATTCCAAAGCTTTTAAAGGGGAAAAAAATCATGAGATGAAAAATAAAATATCCAAAATTTATCTGTCTATTAAAATAGAAAATGTTCCTACTTTGCTGGTAACAAAAAGATCTTCCCTCTTGATAGTTTTGTCCTCAATTTTTTCTTTAATTGCTTGGCCAACTTCAATTTCATTTTGATATGCTAAGGCACAATCTAGATGTCTGTATCCAATATCAATAGCAACTTTCACAGCATTGAATACTTCACCAGGTTTGGACTAAATAATAATTTAAAAAAAAAAAAACAATCAAACATGAAGAATACTTAATATATATATTATATAAATAACATATTTTCGGTACTTGCATTTTTGAATTAGCAATTAATTTAAATTTGTTTTAGAACAATATAAGTCTCTATAGCAAATAAATCATTTAAAGATTTAAACACATATAAACATGTAGATTTTTGTTCATGACTAATATTAAAATTATTTAACATTACAAACTTGAATATTGATGTTTTAAAATAAAAACAAGCAATACATACATTGACAAAAATAAAATTATCAATTACAAAACAAATAGCTAAATAGATTTTGAGATATTTTACTTTTTACAATATTTAACAGTAAACTAAAATTATTTAACAATTCTGACAAAATTTGTCATATTATTCATAATCATAATTTACTGTCTAATATGGAAAATAAATAATTACACCTTATATTGAACTGAATTTCTTCCCACACAATTAAACGTCAGACACTATGGTAATTTCACAAATTTAAATGGTTAATGAAATATGCAAAAAGGGTAACATATCTTACTTTATCAAATAAATTTGTATTTTTTTTTTTCAATTATTACTTAATTTGCATCTGAATTTAGAATTTATTTATTTTCGATTTTGATTTATTTCCTTCTAATGCCTATAAACGGCATGACGTTATTTTCGGCCCGGAAAAAAAATAAATAAATAAATGATGATTTGTGCGGTGATTTGTGCCTGTTTTTTGACGTACTACATACCAATATAGATCTGTTTTTATACCACTGGCAAAAAACAAACTGTTTTTCAAAAGCATTAAAAAAATAAATTTAGAACTGTGGTGAAAACAAAAGTTGGAAACATTGTTTTTATTTTTACATCTGCTAGAAATGAAAACCTTGATCAGTTTCCCAGTTAATTATTAATTTGATCTTCTGTAAGGCATTTTTAATTCGATCTATTATTTAATTCCAGCCTTTTTCATCAATTAGCAAAACGCCGATGAAGAAAAAGAATTCCGGTTCTTTCCAACGTACACAACTCTTTTATGTTTAGAAGATTATTTTTCTCTCACACTAAGTTTTGTTTATTTTTTTAAAGCAAAAGCATTTCTAAGTGACAATTTTATTCGATCTACTATTTAACTGATTAACTACGGTAATAGGTTTAGTTTGTCGCTCTACGGTCCTTTTGTGCACACAATTAGGTCGCTCTACGGTCTTTTATGCAAACTAATTAGACCGGGACCTACAGTTTAACGTGAATAGGGGCTTGATGGCCGAGTGGCTAGTGCTCGGTACCACATGTTTCGGGTTCAAATACCGGCGGTGCCATGGGTGTTTGTAGTGGTTCGGAATCCACTTTAAGCTGTAGGTCCCGATCTCATAGGCCCGTAGGGCGTCACAGAGCCAGTCAAATTTCTTCTCACCCACATCATTCCCAAACTGTAAAGGGACAACTCAGCTCTAGGCACAGTGATGCACAGTAGTTTAACCTGAATTCCGAACCACACTAAGGTAATAGGAGACTGATGCATTTACTCTCTCTTAAAAACTCACTATTAGAGAGTTTTTGCATACCGTATTTTTATCGTCCGATATATTTTTCTCCCTAGCGCGCATGCTCATAGGAAAATTGCGCATGCGTTGCGCAATTTCCTATGAGCATGCGCGCTAGGGAGAAAAATATATCGGACGATAAAAATACGGTATGCAAAAATTCTCTATTAGAGATTTTTTTAGATCTACGTTTTAAGTAACTTGATTTCCAATCCTTTAATCAACTCTGCGCTTCTATAGATTCCACTATACTTTTAAAAATAGGTAGCTTTTAAATAATAAATCATACTTATAACGCATGTATATACAGCAATTCGATTTTGATATTACAATGTGAAAGTTTAAAAAAAATTATTAGTTTTTGTGAAAGAAATATTAAAACATATTCACCTTCCATGTGCCCAGGCCAATCATGGGCATTTCTTTACCATTATTTAATACAACATTCGGTACTACTCCCATCCTAAAAGAAGCAAAATAATAAAAATTGAAGCACAAAAAAAACTTAAAATGCAAATATCTACATATGCATAAACAACAATTTTCATTTATTTAGGGGGAAAACATGATTTTTACTAGCATTCTAAAAATGACAAAAGATATTTAATTTATTAAATTTTTTTGAAAGTATTTTACAAATATATGAAAAAAGAGGTAGGAAAAATTCTCCAAAATTTAGATAAGAGATTCTACAAAAATTTAATTTTTGAAAAATAACAATTAGGTTTTCATTATAGTAATGAAACAAATCGGTAATGAAAAAATTATTTGATAAAACAATACAAAATCTTATACTAATTATACAGCAAAAATACAATCATAGAATAATGAACATTACGCTTTGGAAGCCTTGTTAAAATTCAAGAGCCAAAAGTTTCTCAAAATCAATTTTGATTTTGGAAACCTACTAATCATGATTGCACTACACAGCAACATATCTACAAATGATTAAGATTTTAAAAAAATTCCATTAAAAATATAAAATGCACTATTGATGCCAACATTGAAAAACAAAAGTTAATTCAAAATCAAAATTAATAGAAAATGATTAAAAATAATTATCTAGAAAAATATTGCACAGTTGCAAATCTAGAACTTGAAAAATCAATAATTAACTGGATAATATAATTGATTTCTTACAAATTATTTGCTACGTGGTGTACGAAATATATAAAATCTTCAGCCGACATACTGGACGCACTGGTAAAAAAAAGCACGCAAACTCTCTGAAAAATCAGAGCAACTAACATCTTTTTAAATGTAGTAACGAAAATTAGTAAGTCAGTATGAAAAACATAGACCTGAACGAACAAATTTATGTATAAATTTATTATGTTAATCATTTATTTATGTTTAATTCGCAGAATATATGGAATCATAGTTCAAAAAAATGAAGAAATGATGAGAGAAATGAAAAAAAAAAAACGAGCTATTTATTATATATACAAAAGATTTTCCCAACTTCTAATGGAAGAAAGGATGTTTATATATACCTTTCAATTATTTCATTCCACTCAAAGTTATGATCAAAAAAGTATAAAGATTTGCATAAATATTCTATAAAACTGTAATTTTACGATCTTACATGAAGCCAATTGATGAATATACCAGAACAGAAAACAAAATAATTAAAGAAGATAGTAATAAATTCAATTGAAGGTTATGAATTTCTAAAAAAATGAGCTATATTGGTAATACGAATTATTACTTTGAAATAATAAATTAATGACAGCAAACATAAGATTCAAAAGCTAATAATGTGTAGATAAATAATGAAATAATATAAATAAATTCAACATAGAATTTACGTACTATTATGTTGAATTTTTGTTATATATATTTATCACAAGTTACATGCGTCACCTGGGTAGTGCAAAGTGAGTAACGTCTATGCAGCCCTTATGGCATAAAAGATCACGGTCTATTGCCAATTGCATTAGAAAAAAAAAAAAAATTATATTTATCAACATTTTTAATCAGTGATTCAGAAAAGTTTTGAATTAAAACACAACAAAATAAATTTTAAAAATTAATGTATAATTTTTAAGTATACATAAACGAAACAAATTACTCTATGAAATAAATTATTTTAATCTTATTTTATATCAGGGTGGTCAACCCAAATGATCTTGCGGGCCACTTTGGAAATGCATCATAACTCGCGGGCAGCATATAAAATTATATATTCCTACTAATAATGATTGCACTACACAGCAACATATCTACAAATAATTAAGATTTAAAAAAACAAAATTCCACTAAAAATATGAAATGCATTAATGACGGCAACATTAATGCATTTCATATTTTAATCAAACCACGTATATATATACGTTAACATATATATTTATATATATATATATATGTATATAATTATATATATATGTTATATTAGATTAAGACCTACTATAGACATTTTTGGAGTGAAAAATTGAAACATAATGAGTTATTATTATTGTGTTTACTATTATCCTTACATGTAAACATAGATAATGTAATAATGATACTAAACGCACATTGTAAAGAAATATATAACACTAAAAATGAAATATAAAAAATATATAAATATAAATGAAATCATTAAAGAATATTTATTTTACTAGTGCGATATTTGTTTGCTGAAGAATATTAGCTTAAAATCAAAGTTAATTTTTCTCATAACTTCGATAGTTTATTTTTGAATATATAGATGCAGACATAATGTTTTTTTCAATACATTGGTTTTCACTACTTTGGCCATTACAAAATAAATATATTTTGTAAAAGTGTAATAAATCTCACAGGCCGCAAATAAATTGAAGGAGGGCCGCAAGCGGCCCGCGGGTTGGCCACTCCTGTTTTATACCAAAGAAAAACAAATGTGAATTCAACCTGATAATACAAAAATTTAAAGTGAAATAATACGATAATAAACAGCTATGCCTTTCAGTAGCGTTTGCTGTCGTGGTTTGATTTGTTGACATGAGGACTCTCTCAGCACGTTTGCGTCGTGGCTCATGTCTACAGGCATTATTGAGGTTAGATTTTTTTTTGGTGGCATTTTACTGAAAATGATAATTGAAAAAATCCAATACAATTAAAATAAAATCGGGATATAATAATAAATGACAATAAAATACAAATGCAAACGATCGTTTAATATTATACACTAAGTCTTATTGTGCATTAATTTTTTTTTTGAATACAAATTTAAATAACTTACAAACAAAATTATTATATTTCTTAGAAAGAAAAAAAAAAAGGATAATCAAATCTGGTAATACTTACATACGTTTGATTTATTTCTCATAAAAATAATATAAATTTCAAACAATATAATTTTCACAAAATTTAAAGCAGTACATAAAACAATAATATTCAGAACATGAGAATTTTACGGTTATGTAGTACAGGCATCGAGACACGGCGCCATCTATTAGATGCATGAAATAGTAATTTATCAGCATTATACCTTTTATATATAAGATAAAATGTACGCCACACAATACGTTGTAGTACTCGAAATTGGAAACTTTTGGTCCGCGATCTTGCTGCACTGCTAGAAATATGAAAATCGTCGATTTTGCATTTAAGTAAAAAAAAAAAAAAAAAATCTGAATAAAAACTATCCTATCTCTCAAGTTGGAACAAAACACACATTTAAAAAAAAAAAAAAAGTTAAAAATCCGATTGTTAGTTTCGGAGTTCATCCCGGACAAACATCGTGACACGGGAATTATATATAATAGATAAAAATTAAACATATTAGTACATAAATTTTATCAAAATTTTTAATCAGTGATTCAGAGAAGTTTTGAATTAAAATACAACAATATAAATTTTTTTTAAATTCATGTATGCTTTATAAGTATACATAAATGAAACAAATTACTCTATGAAATAGATTATTTTAATTCTATTTATATTTAATATCACACGAAAATCAAAAGTGAATTCAGCTTGATAATATAAAATTTATACTTCTTCTCTGTAAATAAAATAATACAATACAATAATAAACAGCTTCTGACTAGAAATATAAAATCCAAAAATAATAATAATGTGTACATAATTATTGAAACAATATAAAAAAAAAAATTAAACATATTAGTACATAAATGTTATCTACATTTTTAATCAGTGATTCAGAGAAGTTTTGAATTAAAAATACAACAAAATAAATTTTAAATATCCATGCATGCTTTTTATGTATACATAAATGAAACAAATTACACTATGAAATAAATTATTTTAATTAATTTTATTTATATTTTACGTAAAAGGAAAACAAAAATGAATTCAACCTGATAATACAAAATTTATATTTCTTCTCTGTACGTGAAATAATATAATAATAAACAGCTTCTGGCAGCATACATAAAATTCAAAAATTGATAATGTGTACATAAATATGGAAATAATATAAATATAAAAAATTAAACATATTATTAGTACACAAATTTTATCACCATCTTTAATTAGTAATTCAGAAAAGTTTTGAATTAAAATACAACAAAATAAATTTTAAAAATTAAAGTGTGCTTTTTAAGTATACATAAATGAAACAAATTACTTTATGAAATAAATTGTTTTAATTTTATATCAAAAACAAAAATAAATTCAATGCAAAATTTATACTTCTCCGTAAGTGTAATAATAAATAATAAACAGCTTCTGACAGCAAGTATAAAATTCAAAAACTAATATGTGTAAATAAATATTGAAATAACATAAATATAAAAAATTTAAGCATATTAGTACATAAATTTTATCAGCATCTTTAATCAGTGATTCAAAAAGTTTTGAATTACAATACAACAAGATAAATTTTAAAAATTCAAAGTGTGCTTTTTAAGTATACATAAATGAAACAAATTACTCTATGAAATAAATTATTTTAATTTTATATCAAAGGAAAAGAAAAATGAATTTAATCTGATAATACAAAATTTATACTTCTTCTCTGTAAATAAAATAATACAATACAATAATAAACAGCTTCTGATAACAAACATAAAATTCAAAAATTAATAACATGTACATAAATATCGAAATAATATAAATATAAAAAAAAAAAATAAATAAACATATTAGTACATAAATTTTATCTACATCTTTAAACAGTGATTCACAAAGTTTTGAATTAAAATAAAACGAAATAAATTTAAAAATTCAAGTATGTTTTTTAAGTACACATAAATGAAACAAATTATTCCATGAAATAAATTTTAATTTTATATCAAAGAAAAAGAAAAATGAATTTAACCTGATAATATAAAAATTTATACTTCTTCTGTAAGTGAAATAACACAGGAGTGAGCAGCTTCTGGTAAGAGCGTTGGAAAAGTGAAGAATTTCTTATCTTACGCAAAGGCGACAAGGGCTCTTTGATATCCAATCCTAGCAAAATGAGTTTCTTGATTTAGATAACACGAACTTTACCGCACTTTTTCAAGGCCGTTCAAGTGGGCCTGGTTTATTCACAGTTGTAAAAATAACCAAGAACACGAGAATTTGGAAAGTGTTCTTTAATATAAATAAATAAGAATAAAATAAATAAATGAAATGCAAAGATAAATAAGAAATGAAAAGTAAAAGTTTCTTCAATTACTATAATTTGCAGTAGTAGTAATTTCAGAACTATCCATTCACATGAATCGTCCTTTTATTTTCTTTTAAAATTT
>BPLR01013532.1:0-76097 GCA_021605095.1 Caerostris extrusa
TTTTGATCAGGAAATTGAATGGGCGAGCCTAATATTAAATATCTCGGCTTAATTATAGACAATAAACTTACGTTTCGAGCTCATATTCAAAAAATCAAAGAAAAATGTTGGAAAAAATTTTATCTCACTCTACCACTCATTAATAAATTTTTCTAAATTAACTTTGTCAAACAAACTTCTTCTCTACAAACAAGTTCTCAGGGCCTATCCTTACCTATGCTGCCCCAATCTGGGGTCTAGCTGCACAATCTAACAAGAAATCTGTACAAATTATTCAAAACAAACTTCTTCGTATCATCACTGGAGCACCCTGGTTTGTCCGCAACTCTACAATTCATCAAGATTTAAAAATTGACTCTGTTTGACAACTATATTACTAAACTTTCTAGAAATTTCTTCAGTACCATTGCTATACATCACGAAAATCTCTTATCAAGGCACAAACTATATTTACGCAATTGAATGGAAAAACTACAAGTATCACTTTCTCTACTTCTAAAGCGTTTGTTTACATTCCTTAGGAACTTGAAGTGTTCCTCTGAATACATTTATTTTCGTTATAACGAATTATTATTAGAAATGTCTTTGCCTAACAATCTGCGAACGCAGCGAATGCGTAGAGTACAACGTTACTTTAATGAGAAAGGAGAAGAGATGGTGCGTTTTATTTGTTCTCCAAAGGTTAATAAATGTAGATTAATGAGACAAGCTGGAGATTATCTCTTGGGTAAAAAGTGTTCTGTAATTTAAAAATATTATCTTTGATTATGAATTCATTTGCTAAAGTATAATTTTTAGGTTACCAAAATTGGTATTTGTCGTTGGATTCATGCAAGTTTTCGTATATGTGCAATTCTCTTTAAAACTGCTAGTAAAACGTAAATATAATTGACAACTTTTTAAAGATGTCAAGATGAAATGAGCTTCAGTTTTTCCCAATTCATACAGTTTATTTCATTGAGATATGATTTTTTTTTTAAATTTTGAAAAATTAAAAAAAAAAAAAAACCAAAACAAAAAAAACAAAAAAAAAAACCCCTAGTTTTAAAAATATTTTTATTTGGGTATATATATAAATATACCCAAATTCAAGGCACTGTTCCAAATAGATTCCTCTTTATGACATGTTTTCATGGTGAGCCCATTTATGGAAAACATTTTACAGCCTCTGGGAAGATGAGGGATTTATTTTTCTAAGAAGGCAAAAGGAAGGAAAGGTATCTAGTTCTAAGAATTCTAAATGGAAAAAAAAGATTTGAGAAACAGCTGAAAATGGTTGCACAATAAATATTTTTATTAATTTTTGATCGTAACTATAAAATGTTTTTAAACATAGCTTGTTACATTAATGTAATCGTCTTTTAGAATATTGAATTGACTTAACTGGCACTTTGATATTTATTCTTGTACAATCTGCTTTATCTCAATTTATCTACATGTTATGCAAATAAAAAAAGAAACTGATGAGGAATGATCATTTATAATCAAACAACTATAAAGGTCAAAATTCATTATTTCATGATAGTCTGTGATATTTGACAGGACTCAACATGATTTTGAATGAAATGAAATAGTACATAGTATTTCTGACATCAAAAAGAAAGAAAATGTTTTAAAAATGAGATGAAATAATGAAGATATTGATTTACTAGATCACAACACATATATAATTGGAAAGAAAATAAACTTTGAATAACTCTTATTACATACAACATAAAACAAAATTTAAGTTTCCTGTCACACAAGGCTTTTTGTAAAAATATAGTGCTCGTCTTCAGTCAGATAAAATATTAAGGAAAAAAATGAACTTTGTATCCTAAAGCTGTTATATCAATTACATCCATTATACAAATTATAAAGTGTATTTATATTTCATACATTGGAGCAAAATATATTCCCTGGTTTCTGGTGTATTGCAAAATGAACACAAAGGAATGAGGCTAGACCAAATTTATTAAGGTTAACATTTGATGGGTATGTTTTTATGTGAAATCTAGAAAGTAGGACGTCTTCCTTTCGATTTGTAGAAAGAAGTTAAAGATAAGGTTTACGGCTTTTTACATTAATAAATTCCTGAGAATATTTTCAGCGCATATACTGATTTATTGTTTTTTGTGATGTTTTCTGTTTTTATAGAAATATTAGGTACTCTGGAAATATCCAATGAAAACCGATGGTGCCTGCTGCTGATTTTGCTACAATGTTGGTTAGTTCTTTCTCTATGATGCCAACATGCTCTGGAGTTCAGATAAACTTAATTGTTAAAATAGTGTTTATGAAGTTTAAATTTAATTTCTGAGTAGTTTGATGATATAATTGGATTAAAAGTTGCAGTCTTTTAAAACCTGAAAAATTGCCTGTAATGATGATATAGTTGTGAGTGTTGAGAACATGACAAGATAGTTAAAATCAGTGCAAGGGTCTCACCTGTGAAAATGGTATTGTAATTTTAAATTTGATTGATCTGAGGAAGATTTAAGTGAAAGGTACTGTTGACAGCTATTGAATATTTATATGTCTTATTTAATTATTATGCGTTACTTATTCTATAATAAGAATTCTTTGTTATACTATTCATTTCTGCATGACTACTATTGAGATATTTCCTATTTTTGCTGAATTTTTCAAACTTATAGTTAAAATATAATAATAAATATGTTAATGTTTATAAAGTATTATTTTACTTTTTAGACAGTTAAAATGATTTCATGTAAATATTTCAGCTTCCAAATTTCAAGAATATGGTAACCAATTATGACTAATCTTCTTTGTAGAATATTATACATATACAGAACTTCTCAAAAATTTTCATAAAGACATGTAATGTATACAAATTAGTAAATAAAAGTTAAAAAATTTTTTTTTGAAAATTAATTGCTTTGAAAGATTTTATTATAAATATATTTTTTATTATTTTAAAATTTTGTTTTTAGTGTAAATCCCCTTTAAATGCAGTAAAGCATGAAAAGAATAAATATTACTCACATAAGTTTTCCCCAAAAATATAATTAAATTAAATAACAATTTTTTAGATGCTGCTTTAAAAATTTTTAGTACCGGATTAAATCTTCATGAGCTTTTAAATATCTTGGAATATATTTGGAGGAATCTGGTTATAAACTTTTTCCCAAACACAAATTAATAATTTTAAATTTCCAAAGTATGTTTGCTTGATTTAGTCACCCTTAAATAAATTTTTTTTTTGTATATTAAATATAGTGTTATGAGTATTTTAATACTATCAGGATACTATTAATATTTAAATATTTTCTTTTAGGCCCTCGATTGGGTAATTCTCCAGTAAAAAGTGTTGTTGTTTGCTTAGCGAAAAAAATTGGTACAGATGACTTTTATTCATTAAAAGTAAGTAAGTTTTAATTTTTGGTCCATTTCATCAACTAAAAAACGGTGTCAAACAAATGACTTGTTTTAATGAATTCCATTCAAAGTGAATATCAGTTACAGTTAAAAATGCAAATTTTGCATTAAAAAAAAAAAAATAAATGGTAGTAGAAATTTGTAATATTGAACCAGTCTGATGAGTTGATTTATTATGATACTATAACTAAAAAGGTAACTAAGAAGGTTTAACAATTATTGCTTTTGCTGCATAAACAATTTATATAATCAGTATACTCTGTCATTTGGTCTGCTATGGGTTATTGCATATTGTAAAATGACACACTCAACAGTTACTATTGTTAATGCTATTGTCGGGTACAAATTATAGTTTATTGTACTGCACAAATAAGTAGTCGAACTATGTTTAGGTTTTTAAGTTTGTTGGTTGTTCATGTACCTTTCAGTCATAATTATCTTGCATTGAACAACTTTAAAATTGCAACCTCCCCAAATTTTTTTTTATATTTCAAAAATTAAAAAAATCGTTTGTTATTTTTTTATTACTTGCTGACCACAAGAATTAAAAAGAATGTAGTATAGGTGATAAATGAGATTGTTTTTATATTCTTCTGAAATATTTATACCTTATTTTTGTAAATCATCAATCATCATCAGTTTTAGAAAATTAATGTAAAAATTAATATTTAACCATGATTTTTTACTAATCTCAGTAGCTGCAACTGTAATTTAATGAATCAATAAATGCACTTAATATGATTCTTACTGTTAATAAATTCCACAATGGTAGCATGTTAAAAAAAAAAAAAAAAAAATAGAAATGATGCATGTTATGTACTTTTTTTCATATAAAATTAAACTTTTTAAATCAATCTGGAAAAGGGCATTTTTTTTTTTTGTTTTTTGTTTTTTGATAAAGCAGCAAATGAGTTTGCATGACTGCAGTTAGAACTAAGATGAGATTTTTTTCTAGCTATTTCTGCCATATTCTATTACAATATTCCATTTAAGGAATATTGAAATAAAATGTTATAGAAATAGATTCATTGTTCACTTTTCATTACCATCATGCCATGGCTTAGTATTATTTAAGAAGGGAGTTAGTTTGAAAGAGGAAATAAAAAATGTATGAATATGGAAATAAAGCCTTTTTTATGGATATAGAAAAGTATAATAAGCCTTTTTTTTTTTTTTTTTTGGAAATTGCATAAGTAATTCCACATATTGTCTAAATTATTTGCTGTTACAGAATCACTTTATTATTTACAGTTTACTATCCTAAGTGATTACAAAATGTGCTGCAAAAAGAGATTTAATAATTATTGCAAAGTTCTTGACATAAACATTTTCAATTTTCAAAAATTTCTTTAATCACAAAAATAATTCATTTTTCATGCAGATGTTAACTATTAAAGATGAGTTGAAAGATGAAACACAGGATGACAAACAGGGTAAAATGCTGATTTATACAGAATATGCATTGCTTTCTTTGCTTCATAACCAGAAAGGAATAGCACATCATTATGGGCTTTTAAGGTAAACTGGTTAAAATTAGTATTACTTTGGTTATCCATAAAAAGTATTATGTGTTTTATAGTATTATGTTTTTTATGTTTGTTCCTCTCTTATTGCAATGATTTAATCCTGATTTTTGCATGAATTTACATGAAGCACAAGTTTTTTTTAGGCTAAATTGGATTTGACACATCAAGAAATTTTTTTGAATTAGGATAGAAATTGCATTACAAATAATACCAATGCAAAAATTCATGATAATAATAAAAGCCATGTGATTTATTTATGTTACTGTGGTAACCAATTTTATTCAAATTTGTTGTTTTTAATTTATAACTTAATATTTTTTAACATATTGTTAAAAAATGTTTTTCATGGATGATAATACTTTAAATAAAATTGCAATTTTTATTATGTTTTCATATAAGAAATTGTAATATAATGTAAAATTAAAATTTGTTTTTTGAAAAAAAAAAAAAAAAAAAATGTAGCATTTCTTAATTAACAATTTAACATACAACACATTTTCATAATATAATAGGGTTTAATTTTTTAGTAGACATGTGCAAACACATTGGTATTCTTCTAATATATCTTATTCTTTTATAAAAAAAAAAGACAATCCATTTTATTTTATTAATTGCTTCAAGATTCATGCTCGTGAATGCTATTTTATCTTAATTTATCCAAATGTTATGAAAAAAACAAAACAAAAAAATAAGAGACTCTAGGAATGATTAAAGAAAGTTTTTGAATTTTCTATAATTCTACATGTTGCATATTAATAAAAATACCAAATAGTTTTATAGCATATTTCATAATGGTTTAAAATTACTAAAACTTATATTTGTATGGTGTTAGTCCTTTGAATTCAATGACTTTTTATGTGAAAAAAAAAACTTATTTAAATATTTGATATTCTTTTTTGTTTGTTTTGAACAACTTTTTGGCAAGTTGAAGTATTACCTTGTTCCTAATGGGTTTTGTACAAAACAAAACATCATATACATTCAAGTTTCTTGAACAACTAGAAAAAAAAATTAATATTGCCTGTGTTCTGTTACTGCAGTATATTTAGATTTTTGTTGAGAAACACAAGAATGCTTTCTGGAGATTTATTCCTAATCATTTAACTGGGATATTTATGGCAGCAATTGAGCAAGATAATGAAGATCATAATATGGTTTATTCAATTTGCTGAATGGCATATAAAAAGGATGAGTCAGAGTTGCCAGTCTTTAACTTTTTACAATGAATCATAAGCCTTTATGCAAATAAGATGTTATACCCAAACTATTGAGAAGTCGCAAAAACAGAATTAATTGTAATAAATGTCAATTCTTCGTTAAATTAATTTTTGTTTATGGAGATATTTTTAGCAGTCCTAAAGGATATAGAAAAGCACTGAATGACTGAGGACTGATGACACTGCAAGTTGGTTGAGTAAGGAGCAGTAATGGTTCATTTCGTATTGTCTACTCTTAGTTTTAATTGTTTATCTACTTCAGATAATCAAAATGTAGAACCTTTTGCAGACAATATTTTTCAGTACCATCAGATTATATTTGTGCATTATTTGATGATTTTTAAAATACATGCATCTACCAAATAAGACAACTTCTACTGGGTTATGAAGTCTGATTATACGGCAAGCACCATTTCTTTTACAATTCACCTTCGTTTTAACAAATGCTGATTTCCTTGTTATTTTTTTTGCTTTCCATTGTTTTTTTAGAAGATTTAATGGGCTTCAAAATATTTTCTTCATATAGTAATATAGAAAATTTTGGTACACAGAAGTAAAAAAATAAAAAGAATTTAAAATTCTACTTGCATTAGAAGTGGTTTAAGATGGAGATATTGAACAAATTTTATACTTACCATAAGTCAAAGATGAACTGTACATTGAATTTTAGACATACGGTTTATAATTTTTTCCCATCAACAAGTAACATGACCATGTTAACTTAACTAAGTAACATTTTTAACTAAGTAAAAGTTTGTGATTGCAACATATAAGATTCAGGTGGAGGATTTTTTTTTAGTTAAAAAAAAAAAGTGTGATTTCTTTTTAGCTAAATTAAAGTAACTTAGGAAAAATTTTTCACTACTACTTCACGTAACTTTATTTTGTTCAGATTTAATCAAATGCTTATAAATTTTTTTTTTACTTCATAATTTATCTTCTAAGAATGTTTTGATTTTTACTTTACTGAAATTGGTTCCTTAAAAATAAATAGTAGATTGCTGCAAACAATTTTCTTTTTTAAAAAATGATTATCTCTTCTAGGATGAATTTAAGGAAATGGTCCAAACGAAGGAGGGATGGCTAAAGGAAGGAAAGAAGAGGAAACGTGTTGTTCTAGTACTTGACTGTGTTTGTAGTTTTGAATTTACCAAAGAGAGAAACTTCATTAACCTCCAACATTATGTGATTCGGGAAAAGAAGCTTTGTGAGAAAAGAAGCTGTCAAAATCTTTTATGATACAATATGCATTGTTAGTGACTTACACAAGGTAAATGCAATATTTAAAATTTATTACAAATTTGCTTTATAATGTTAACTTCATTTTAATCTTTTATAAGGAGGAATGTTTTTTATGAATCTTTCTAAGGTTCTATAAATGTTTTTGATTAATTCTAGCATTGATTAATCCTTTATCCTTTGTAAATTCTAAACTAACAAGCTTGTTTTTAAAATATATTGTGCATGGTAAAAAAATGTTCTCTTTTTTGCATTAATTTAATATTAAGGTTTCATTTACTATTTTTATTTATTAAAAATGAAACAGAAGAAAATCAAATTTAGATTATGAATGAGGTACATAATTTAAAAAAAATATTAGGAGTCTATAAAAAACCTATAAAGAAGGCATAGTGATAAAAAAATAAATTAAATAGTAAATAGTGGTAATAATAATAAATAAATATAAATTAAATGGTAAATAATCCAATCAGAAAAAAAGGAAGGTATCTCTATATTAAATTGGCAATATTATTGCAAACAGAAAAGAATAAAAACAACATTTTTTTCAACTTTTGAGTTATTTATTTATATGCTTATATTTCAAAATTTATTTTCTGAAGCTGTAAATAAAATAAATCTATTTTTGCATAATGAAGTAAAAGTATTTTTTTCCAAAAAATATGCATCTCTCTCTGTGTAATAAAAAAAAAAAAGGCTTTAAAATTTATTTAAATTGTTGGTTTTATTGAACGAAATTTGTTTTAAAAATATTGTTAAATAAAAAATCAATGTAAAGTTGTTTTTAAAGTTAAATTTAATATTTTTGTCCAAATCAAAGAAAGGAATTAGTTTGCTACTTTTTCAGATAAATAAATAAAAGGTTAGTTTTTTACTAGGTTGTGCATTAATTTTGAGGAATTTATAATAGATTTTGTAACTTATGCTATATCACATCATACACTTCTGTAACTGCTTTCATATCAAAGCCTTTGTCATTAGGCTTTATGTGTCATTTACTGAAATGTGAATGAAAACAAATTTTTCTCCTGGTTCAAATATGTTGAATTATGAATCAACAAAACACCATTTGTGGGGAGTTATACTTTTCTGTTTAATTAAAAAAAAATGCTGTTAAAATCATACTATGTACATGGAAAATTTACGGTGAATATTTTCCATCGACAAATATGTGTGAATATTGATTTCAAAATTTTAGAAGTGGTGATTTTTGATAATCTGGGATGAATAGAAAAAGTCCGAAGATGCCGAATTGAAAACATTATTCGACCAAGATGTATATCAAATGCAAGATGAACTTGCTGAATCTTTAATGTTGATGGCTCAACAGTTTCCAAATGTTAAAATTCACTCATTGCTTAAAAATAAAAAAAAAAAAGATAATTTTGCATTGTATCATCACTAGCAATGAAAAATGATTTGCTATGTGAATCCTAAGCCTAGAAAATTATGAGGTTTGCCTGGTCTAAATGACAAGATTGGATATTTATGGTTTGAAGCTTAATTTTTGTATTTAGTGGGACCAGCTTGGTGTTATTTACTATGAGGTGCTTCAACTGAATGAAACCATTACTGGCGAACACCATCACATGTACTTGATGTGTTTGAGCTGTGCATTGATAGAAAAATGGCGCAAATCAAGCAAAGGTATAAAAAATAAGTTTTCAATATGGCAATTCTCGATCACTGTGGCTTATGTACTTAAAAAAAAAAAAAAAATACTTAGAAATGCTGAAATGGTATGTTTTACCCCATCTGTATATTCACCAGATATTGTTTCATTGGATTAGTACTTATTCCAATTCATGGAACATGACTCGGCTCAGCAGTGCTTTCAATCTAATGAAGATACAAAAATTATATCTATTGGTGCATAGCATCAAAAGATGAGTTCTTCTTTTGACACAGAATCCTTTTCGTGCCAGAAAAATCGGAAAATGTAGTGGTTAGCCATATAATACAATAAAATGTGATGCTAAAGTAATATTTTGAAAATAACAATGTACACAAGTTTTCACAATAAAACAGTCTTAGTAATTGAATTCTTAAATTAGCTTCATTTAAAATAATTTATTATTAATATTAACGTTCCTTATTAATTTTTTTGTTTTTTTTGTCTTACATTAACTTTGTCATATACAATTTAGTGATTTTAACTCATAATACCTATTTTAACTTATAAAGAAATAACTTTTCTTTATAAATAAACTATTTTATAAGAGATTATTTTGTTAGATAAATCAACTATTTCATTAAATTATTCAATAGTTAATAAAATTTTAAGACAAACATTTTTTCATGTAGCTGATTTTTTAATTACATATAAAATTTTTAAAATAAAAGTTGAGGAAAAAAACAAGTAAAATGCTAAATTTAATTTTTTTTCACACAAATTTTTTTTTTTTTTAATTTATATGATAGAAAGAAAATTTGAACATAAATATAAAGCTTAAATATTATAAAAACATAGAATAACACATGCAACCAATATATTATACATGCTCTCATAGAAGTTTTATTTTATTGAAATGTTTTATGGAATTTTAATTGTTAAATTAAAACTGATTGTAATGTTTTTACGTTAAAATAGTAAAAATTTGTTAAAGAGTTTTGACAAATTTATTATTTTATTTATTATTATCATTATTTTTGTCATTCCAGCAAAACATTGTACATCGAGATCTAAAACTTGGGAATATTGTGTTAAATAAAAAGACAGAAGTATTACTATTGCCAATTTTTGTCTAGGCAAGCATTTAATGAATGAAACTGATCTTTTACAAGACCAGAGGCAGTCCTGCATACATTAGTCCAGATGTTCTCAGTGGTAAATGGTATTTTTTTATTAATTTGTTTTGATAATATTCAGATATGATAATATTGCATAATAGTTCTTAACGACTATATTTTTATGGAGTTTTCTTGTAAGTATGCAATTAATTGTAATTTTAATTCATTGATAATTTGTGGTCATTGCTTAATATAGAAATTTATTTTTTTGCAAAATAAATCGTATTTCATAACAGTCAAATAAAATGGACAACAAAGTTATAAAAAGTTGTTTATTAATTAAAATAAAATATAGATATTTATGTACATACTAAAATTTTTAATCTTACTATTTAGTTAGATTTATAAGCCATGTTAAAGGCTTTTTTTTTATAATCGTCGTCAGAATAATCTAACTTATGCTTAGTGCAATGAGTTTGACATTTATTATATCTGTGATTAGTTATTAATTAATGTGTATGTGTCTTGCTTTTGTTAATTATTTGATTTTAAAGCGCATATCAATTGACTAACAATTATCTAAATACTGACAAAATTTTTTTATTAATATCAGGGAAACTTTTTATAATTATTTTTTAAAGTCTTAATTATTGTTATATATTTTATTTATTTATGGAAATTTATGTGATGATGGAAATATTTTATGATTATGGAAATTTATGATCTGTTCATTTGAGAATATCTTGTTAAATAAATAAAATATGGGAGAAAAAAATATATTATAATTTTTTTTTTATATTGATCTATCATTTCATGTTCCTACTGAATTTTGTTTTTTGCATTGAAAAATATCTATGATTTAATGATGTGGCAATTTTTTAAAAATATATACTTTTTAATTATGAAATAAATTTGTAAGGCATGAACAAAAAAAAATACTGAGAATTCTTTATTACACTTCAGAGCAATTTAAATGAAAAGGTTTAATATGGTTGTTAAAACTTTGGCAATGGATTTAAGGGGTGTATATGAAGATTAGTAATATATTAACGTAGCTCATTTTGTGTATTAAATTGCTACTATTATGTTGCCAATTAACTTGCGATAATTAATGATCCGTTTTTGTAATTATTACTTATTCTTCAGTATAATTATTTTATTGAAGAATTTTTTATGATTGATTGTTCAAATTTTTTTGTCATTTGATTCTCATGGGATGTGTTATATTAAAGAAAGCTGTAATTTTTATTTTTGTGCACAAAAACAAAATATTGATAAACGCAAATTTTGATGATTCAAATTATTACATAAATAAACTTTATCTCAAGGTGGTGCTCAATGAAACATTTTAATATTATTTACATTAACAATAACATTAAAAACGTCATAAAATTAATAGAATATCACATTTTATAAAGAGAGCCATTAAATGAAATTGATATTTTTGGGCATAGATATGTCAGTTTAATATAAAATGTAAATTCCTTTACTGTCATTTAACTTAAATGGGTGAATTTCAAATAAAATGGGTAAATTTCAAATAAAATGGGTAAATTTCAAATATAGTTTTGTCCACCAACATAATCTATGAAAATAAAAATGAAATAATTTGATACTCATGCTGTTAAAGAAGGGATTCACTATTGGTTATTGTTTTTCGAATGGCCTGCCCCATCATATTTTAATTATATTTATTACAAATATGTTAGGTTTTTTTTTTTTTTTTAAAGAATTAAAGCATGAAACTTGATTTAATGAAAAGTAATTATTTATGTAAAAAAGGGCTATACAATCTTTCCTTATTTATTATAAATTAGATGATCAGAGCCTTCATCATCATATAATGATAGCTTGAATGCAGGATTGCTAACTCCATTTTTTAATAATATTTTTGCTATATTCCCATAAGCATATTACATCTTAAAATTCTGCTAAACAATGTATATGTGATTTTTTTCTAAATTAAATAAAAATATTTATATTTTAATCAACATAAATTTTAAAGAAACTTTTATGCATAAATATATAAGAAAAGGAAAATGCAATTTATTAAAAAGTATTTAGATAATCATTTCTGTATTTAATTACTATTACAAACAACCCAGTTACTGAATGTTTATTAAATTTATGTAATATTATGTATCAAATTCTTTATTTATGTTTTATCATACAGGGGGTTTCATATTGAATTGAATGAAAAGAAAGCATACCTGTGAATCCTGTAATTACTTTATTTTGATAAATCAAATTTACAGTGAAACTATAGTTATCTAAATTTCTGTAGATGTTATATGTATACCCATATGATGGCATGGAAAATATGTGCGCTATATTCCAGCTCCTGCTATGTACATGGTAGAATATCCTGTGTTAATGATTGGAGCATTTCATTTGTCCACTTTCTTTAGTTGCCGTAAGTGCTGGGAAAATGGAGGCACTTTGTCTTTAACACAACTCTAGGAAAACCCCCCATAAGATGTTAAATTTGGGATCTCGGTGGCCAACAAAGCAATGGCGTATTATTTGATCCAGTTCATTAAACCCAGCAATGATGTAGACTACCTTGCAGATACTGTCGTACATTTTTATGCCAATGTGATGGAGTACCGTCTTTACTGCATAATCAAGTAGCGAACCTCTTCCTCCAATTGATGTAACGACCACTCTAATAGCATATCTTGGTAATTGCACCCGTTAATAAGATTTTTGCATGAAGAAAGAAGGACCAAAAACACAACTGTTCGAAAAGTGCTGAAAACGTTAAATTTTGGAGAAGCAAGCTGATGTTCCATTACACCATGGGGATTTTCCGTGCCCCCAAAATTGTAAATTATGGAGATTAACTTTGCCAGAAACAGGAAAAGGGGCTTCATGTATAAAAAGTCTATTTGCGAACTATATACCTCCAGCTTATCTTGCAAATTTTCACACAATAAGAAAATTTTATGTAATGGTTTGTCAGAAAGTATTCTCCACCATCTGAAAGGTGTATTGCCGGAATTTTATATGTTTCCGTAACATATGCTATATCTTTATATGAGGCACATTGAGTTCAAAACTTCCACAACTTGTTGATTTTGTAGGATTTTGTGAAAACGTTTCACGAATTTTTCCAACCACTTCAGTTTTGGCTGCTGTTTGTCCTGGTCTAGTTTTCGTACACAAGCAGCTCGTGTCCGGAAACTGCTTCACCACCGTTCGATGTTGTGACAATGCTGTGATTCTTTATCAAATTACATGCAAAGATGTCTTTGAATAATGATAAAATGCTGATGTTTTGGCATATTCTAAAATTCAGTGCTCTTACTCCTGCATAGATGGTACCATTTTTATCATTAGATTTTGTACAAATAAGATTTTTTTGCTGCTGTCAGATAAAACTTGTATAATTGTAATTTCAGAATTAATTTGTTTTGGCTAAATAAATCGATTGCAGAATTTTTACTATGCTATTCTTTTTATCCCATTCAATATGAAACATCCTTTATGTAAAGAAAGTAACTAAATCTATATTAGATAATTTTTGAGGTTTTTATGCGGACCATTGTCTTCTTACAGAGAGTATGCATAGTTTGCGATTTTTAGTCAGTGTAATTCTGCTTTAAAGGCATCAAAATTTTTTATTTGGGGAATAACAAGTTACTTCTTGTGTCAATAAGTCAGTTTTAATTTATTTACAAAAACTTAAAAGAAAATTGAACACCAGTGACATCAATAAATCAAATTCTCAAATTGAAAGAATTATGTAGAAAATTTTGTCTTAATTGATGTATGATTTTTGATTTTATGATTATCAACAAAAGTATGCTAAATAATTAAAACAATCATTTAATAACAGTTCCTTTGTTTATAATATAATAATACACTTTTAAGAAATTCCAATAATAATAAAAATAATATTCATTTTCTACAAAGTGGATTAAAAAAAAAAATTATAAATTAATGATATTAAATTAGATAAATACTAATTGTATTTTTTATATTATATTGATTTTTGTAATTGAAAGTCTATGGATTGTAAATGGAATCATATGTATTGCTATATATATATGTTAAAAAATAAAAGAATGCAACAGAAGTGGTTATTTAAAAATAATTATTAATTCTTTGTTATACTTTAAAGTCAGAAATTGGCATATATTAGAAATTATATTTAAGGCCTTGATTAAAAAAATGTTGTATTTTTTTATAGGGCAAACCATACTTGGGAAAACCCAGTGACATGTGGGCAATGGGAGTTGTTCTCTTTTACCATGCTTTATGGTCAGTTTCCTTTTATGATTCTGTACCTCAAGAACTGTTTAGGAAGATTAAAGCAGCTGAATATAACATTCAAGGTAATATATTATATCAGAAATAATTAGTTTTTTTCTATATATAAAAATTTCATACTTTGAATGCATAAATGAATTACAAAAACCAAGAATATGAATTATAAGTTAAGTATTATTATTAAATATGAATTACAAAATTTAAAGAATGCATTAGAGGTTATAACCTTGTTTAAAATTATTGCATCAAGTTACTTTCAAAATAAAAATAAATGAATGGATAAAAAAATTCTGTATTTTTATTTGAAGCAAATGATTTTTTTTTTTATAATGAAACAATATGCTCTTCTTATTTATAAATTAACAAACTGAATTGGCCAAAAAAAAATATATAAATGGAAGAGTAAATATTTTTAAAGGATGACTATATTTAAGATATAAAATATGCAAGCTAAATGGACATTGTTTGGTTTAATTTTGTTAGTTTTGACAGTCAAAATCTGAAGTAGTATGATGATGTAAGATGGATCAGTCATGAAAAGTATTTATTATAAGCATTTACATTTTTTTAAATTAGGCAAAGTTGAACTTATGCATTTCAAGTTCAAGTTAATTAATTAAAAATAATTCAATTCATTAATCTTTGAAAAATATTTTATAGAAAAAAAAAAATTTATAAAGCATCTATTGCATTTCAAGGATCATTTAAATTATCCTTCATCAAGTTTGATTAGAATTATACTATAGATAGACTACAGTGTTAACTAACCAGAGTAATAGAACTCACTTTGCAATAATTTTCAGAAAATAAAATTTGAAAATCTTTTAATGCTTTGGTATTATTTGATTAATTTTCTGTGCTACCCAGCAATTTTATGAAGTTTTAACTTCTGGCACTAACATTCAAAAGCCTGAGAGTTCTAACATCTGATGGGGATAACACTTTTTTCCCCTATCTTCATTTCTTACATTGCACTCATTTGCCAAATAATAAAACAAATTAAATATTTTCTTGCTGTCAAATGTTGTAATTTATTTTATTAAAATGAATATTTAAATAATTTTTTATTTTTGGCTGTGCTCTAAATCAGGGTGGCTAACCCAAATGATCTTGTGTGCCACTTTGGAAATGCATCATAACTTCACGGGCCGTATATAAAATTAATATCCTCATATTACATTTAGACACATTATAGACATTTTTTGGAGGGAAAAATTGAAACATAATGAGCTATTATTTTTGTTTTTTACTATTATACTAAAAAGAAATATAAAAATATATCAATAAAAATGAAATCATTAACAAATGTTTATTTTACTAGTGCGATATCTCAATAATTCCATTTGCAAAATCGATCTCAATTTGGATATTTGCACATTGTAATTACCAATTGTTGCAGGTTAGCGTCTGTTTTGTTTGAGCGTTTTTATGTTTGGTCAATTTTATCTTCGGACCAAACCCCTTCAAAAACCAACTAACCACTTTAACTAAGAGTCTGGTTTGCTCTGCTATTAACAATCAACTGTGTATATTTAGGATAGTCACTTAAGGTGAAAACATAGAACCTGTTATATTAGATGTTCCAAGATGAACACGCATCATGAGTTTCACAGAATAACATTTAAGTGACACGATTTTAAAGTGAATTAAATATAAATAATAGCAGTTAATTCTTGCTGTACATACACAGTCCAGTAGACATTAATGTGACCACACTACTTTTTCCATTATAATAAATGCATTTTGTGAAGTAACCAATCATAATAGGCAGGTGGCAGCACATTGCAGTGCTTTTTTATTATATAAAGGTTATTTCTAGGGTTTTTGGGGGTCTCCAAACTGTTCGGCCTTAGGGCCATACTAATTTCTCTTCAGTAAGTATTAAAAGGGCCAAAGCACGATTTTTTTAATTTTCTGCCATTATCCTATAATTTCTAGACTAATCGCCGAGTACGCTCTCTAGGGCAGGGGTCTCCAAAGTACCATATTTGATTCAGGATATATACATTCCAAAACATAGATATACATATATATGCGATACTATTATTTTATAATATTTGTATTGATTTATAATATAACTTGTATTGATTTATAGTTTATATTTTGGGGTTTCATTTCAATTATTTGTTAGTTGTTATGCTTAAGTTAAATTTTCTGCGTATTATGCTTGTCATTAAGCTTTACCTAGCAAGTAAATAAAACCGTGTTATTTTCATTCTGTGTTTTTTTTATCCAACTAATTACAGCAACAATAAGCTATTCGCTGCGCCATGGGCTGGATTGATGACACTGGCGGGCAGTAGTTTGGAGACCCCTGTCCTAGGCATGGGAAAGCATTTCAATCGTTAATTACTTTGATTGAATTGCAATCGGTCCGCTCTGCCAAAGGTGGTTATTCTGGCTTTTGACAGATGTTTACATTAATGTGACTGGGCTGTGTATATAGAAAATTATGTATATATGGAATATTTGAATTTATTTATATTTACTTTTATGTGATAACATCTAGTATTTTGATTTTAAAGTTTAATATTTTATTATTACAAAATTTTAATTTCTTCATGCTAGATGATAATATATTTTTTTTTTCCCTGTAACATAGTGACAATAAAGTTTCTGAAAGTGCGAATCATATCATACGGAATTTATTAATTTTAAATCCAGCTAAACGCATGACTGCTGATCAAGTGCTTGATTCTCTGAGCTGCATTCTGGCTTCATGGTGGGTTTATTTTTTTTAAATTTAAATAAAATATTTTTAAAACTAAGAAACAAAAATGCTATCCAAGAAAATGGTTCATATTTATTTCAATGTATTTTATAAAGAAGTTTTTAGCTATAGAAACAAAAATAGTAATTTATAGTGAAAGTTTTTAGATAATTCGCTAATTTTTGAATTATTATATTCTTTTAACATATTTTATACACTGTACAATGCCAAAAATTAATTATCTCCATACATTGCACTGCAATGAATACACTGTACTACAATGAGCAAAATTAATTTTTACTTATTGTTAAATTTTCAATAATTCAAATTTTAGTTGAAAATTTTATAACATCATATTTAAAATTAAATTTAGAATCTATAAAAGAGCAATTTGAATAATATATATTGTAAAAAGATTGTTAATTTTTACATGTTGTTTCATTTGATATATCTTTTGAGGTAACTAATATATCTTTGTTTTGATATAACCCTTTTGAACTAACTATTAAATTCCAAACATTTTATTTATTTATTTCATTGAAAGTGAAAATGCATATTATTTCTATTATTAGAAAAGGGATTGAAATTGAAAAAATTAACAAAAAATAAAAGCTTTTAAAATTGTTTTCTATTATTTTTATTAGTTCAATATGAAATGAAATAAAAGAAAAGAAGTTTTCAGATGCAAAAAAAAAAATCTTTTACTCTTATGGCTGTTCTTCTTCAAGAACAGCCATAAAAGTAAAAGATATACATATATATGTCTTAAAAGTAAAAGATATACTTAAAAGTAAAAGATATACATATATATATATACATAGTTATGTCTTTCTTTGGGATTGTATTTTTGATAAAGGCTTTTTTCCTAATAATTATTAAAATGTTTTGTATACTCAATTTGTATAATTTTTTTCTAGAAAATTGATGAAATATTCTCCATATTAAAAAATTTATTTTTGTTACATAATAGACAAATTTTTCAAAAATCAATCAGCTAAAAGTTATGAATGATTAATCTGTAAAAAGAGAAAAACTTTAATTATAGAAATGAGTTTATTTCCTTATTTTTGAAAAAAAAAAAAAAAAAAAAAAAAAAAAAAAATCAATATGATTATAATAATATGTATTTTACCTATTTTTTAATTATTTATTTTAAAATTTAATAATTTTTCTTTTAACTATTTTAATACTTATACTACTGATAAATTTTTTAATTTTAATTTTATAATTGATTAAATCAGTGTTTATTAATAAATACAAACAGATCATGTATATTAATAAAAGATAATCTGTATTTATTGAATACAAAATTTTAGTGGAAAAAGTCACTAGGAGTAGAATATATTCATTTATTTATATTATAAATAAAATATATTAGAAGTAATTAATGTGAATAAATAAATTTTGACATAAGAAAAATCTTTTTTATGCTTCTTTCTTGAGTTATGTGATTTTCTGTATAATAAATTTGGATAATTTTCTAGACTTTTATTTTAAAGTAAGATGAATTGATTGTTTTAATGTTTCCTACTTAGTTGAGGCTCCTTCAAAAGTAAATTAACAAACTCTTTGGTAACATTCTTTATTTTCATTCTGTTTTGACTCCAGGTGTTTTCTTGGTTTCCTTCATGGACCAGTTATTCTTAAGTAAAGCTTTTGTCTTTTCCAAAAGAAAATAAATATAAAAAAAAATTTGTCATTTTGAATTAGTTTCTCTTTGTTAAATTTCATGAACTATAAATCTTGATATCTAAGAGCTTCCTGTGCATTAGGAAATAAAAATAAATGAGATACATATCTCATTTGAAAATGAGAATTCCCAAAACATTGATTTGATGAAAATTCATTGAAAAATAAATACGATATATATCTCGTATTTTATTTTTAAAAATAGAAGCTTGAAAGCATTTACATATACATTATTTCATAATTTTATATAATCTTCTCATTTGCTTCCTCTAAACTCATCAATTTATTGCATATTAGTTTACTATTTAATGCATTAGTTTACTATTTACAAATTTCAAATTGAGTATATACAGTTCATCATCAATATCAATATCAATGAACTATTGCAGATTCAGTATTATTTTGGATATTTATGTGTAGGACTGCTATATTAGTAGTGTGTAGGATTGCTATCTCTAAAAAAAAAAAATGTCTTTCAATAAGGGCTTGTAAGAGTAGATAACATATTTAGTATGGGAAACCAGGCAAACATTTAAAGCAGTCTATTCAAGGTTAGCAAACATTTTGCTTATCAATTAAAATGATTTCAATTTAATAAAATGGGGAAGACTAGATCTGAAACTTTTACCTTTTAAAAATGCTATGGCTAGCTCTTTCTGATATCTCTTCTAATTTTTTTTTTTTTTTTTGCTGCAAATGACAAATCATGTTTTGATTTTTAGTTCAGATTATTTTGAAGTAATATTTTGCTATAAATTACTTGACAAATGTTTTTGAATTTTTCAAAAACATTGTCAAATGTTATCTGAAGATTTTGATACTTTCTTATTGCAACAAACTTGTAATCATACTGGCAACACATTAATGGATCAGGCATATTATTTATCGTGCTTTAATTCATGTGATTAGTACATGACAAATTAGAAAAACAAAGCAGCAAATTGAAATTTCTATATCAGATGTTAATTAAATTTGCTTATTGTAAAAACATTAATAATTTCTTATTAATAATTACTGAAACAAAATATTAATAATTAATAAAACTACTATAATGGAGATAGTACCAATTAACAAAAAAGTACATAATTAAGCCCCTAGATATGCATAAAAATCATATCTGCACGAATTTATGTAATTTTTTGTTAACCTATCTGTGTATAATACAAATCTTGAAAATATAAAATTATTATTTTTATTTAATTTAAGGCAATTGACTATGTCCTTGGAAAATGACTTTCAAATTGTACCTGAACAGAGTCCAACAAAGGAATCAAAAGAGGACAATAATGCCTCTAAAAGACCATTACCTATAGATCTCGATTCAACCTCAGATTTTGATGCTGTTGTTGTCAATTGGGAGGTGGAAAAGCCAAGCATAAAAGCACCCAAAGTAAGCAGAAGCTTGTATCCGAAAAGTAAATCTGTCTCTATCTCGTACATGTCTGAAGATGAAAAAAAATTGACTGTGGCAGACATTCAAAAATATCAACACTTACTTCCTAGCTCTTCTAGTCATTGAAGATATTATGTTTTTGTATAAATTGCAGTAGACTGAATGTTCTAGACCAGGTGTCTCCAAACTACGGCCCGCCAGTGTCATCCATCCGGCCTGCGACAGCGAATAGCTTATTGTTTCTGTTGGATAAAAAACACAGAATGATAATAACTCGGATTTATTGACTTGCTAGATAAAGCTTAATGACAAGCATAATACGTAGAAAATTGAACTTAAGCATAACAACTAACTGGAAATTATAGATAATGGCAGAAAAATTAAAATGGTTTTGGCCCTTGGTACTTACTGGAGTAAACAGTATGGCCGTAAGGCTGAAAAGTTTGGAGACCCCCGTTCTAGACTGAAGATATGGTTTAGCTTCACATTTTATTATAAATTGAATCTTAAGTGCATGATGTCTCGGTGTTTTTCAATTCCTTCTATTAGCTCACACTCTTCCTATATATATCTTGTTCAAATTTTCAATCGTTAATAACATATATTTTATTCATCCACTCGAGTTCAAATACATTTTTTTTGAACTTGTAGTGGATGACACTGATGTTAATACAGTTTTTCAAATATTAATTCAGTAATTAAATTTAATTAATTAATTTTAGTTTTTTTAGATTTAAGTAGCATATATCTACCCATAGATGCGCTAAAGATAAAATTAAAAAAATGAATGAAAATTATTTATGAAGGACTTTTTGCAATAGAGTGAAAAAAAAAGTAGGAATTGATTGACTTAAAAATTTTTTTTTTATATTACTTGTTTAAGAAGAAAGCAAAGGAGAGTTATTTTCCAAATTTTGGAAAATTTAATGCTTCTTATTCCAAAATTTCCTCTATCTATGCTGAAGATCTATCTGCATTTTTGACAAAAGTTTATTTTTTCATTTCTCAAGTGAATGTGCTTAAATATTTTGTGTTTGCTTTCTGTAAGAAAGGGTAAAATACAATATATTTAGTGGATTATTTGAGCCTGTGATATTTTCATGTTTATTTTGTAGCTGTAGTTAAGTACGCTTTAACTGAACAAAATATTAATGTAATTTTAGTATTAAATGTGAGATTGAGATATGTTGTAGGTGGGGAGAATCTATTTTGTTTAACCACTTTCAGAACATTTGACTAGTAGTTGAGAAAATTTCAGTGGCAACTTTAACAGTTGAGCCAAGTTAATAATTAAAATGATAAAGATGAATGTTTATTAAAATATAAGCAGTATAAAATTTGTCTGCTTATAAATTTTCTGTCTGATTTGTATAATCTCCTATGTAGTGTTTATTGCATTATATTGCTTTTAATTTTTTTTTTTCTCTAATATCTTACCTAACGTTTTTATATTTTTCACATTTCATATTTCATCCTTCTTCAATTTTTAAAAAATTTTTGATATTTAGTTCTGTTCTTGTATGAATTTTCCCCATTGTTCAGCTTCTGTACCTCCAAAAGTGAATTATGCATATTTTTCCGCCCTCCCGGCTGGCGTCCATTCATTTCACCCACATCATTCCCAAACTGTATAGGGGCAACTCAGCTCTAGGCACTGTGGTGTGGTGTGGTGTAGTAGTAGTAGTAGTATAAATTTTCTGTGTTGAATTCTACATAAAAGGGTAAGTAAGCATAATAGATTTATAGCATTTTTAAATGGTTTTTAATTGTTGATTTAATATTTTACAAAAAAACCCTGCAACCTGATGTTTAGGAAAGTCATTTGAACTACAATGGGAAGGATATATCTAATATTCAAAAATACTCATTCCAAAACCAAATATCAATCAAGGAATTATTTAGTCATGTTAATAATTTTTTTATTTTTAATTTGAAGTTGCAGTGATCTCGAAAAAAATTTAATTTAATTAAAATTAGTTGAATGATTTAATTCAAATTAGTTGATTATGTCTTTTTTATATTATATATAATAAAAAAATAATAAATAATAAAATTTATTATACATCATATATTTTTTTATTATATTTTTTATATTATTAATATTTTATTTTTATCAAATTCAAAGATTTGATTTAATTCAATTCTGGCAATTGCTATTTTCAGAACTGATTTTCACTGATAAATGTGAAAGTAGTATGAAATAAGTTTTGACTAACCATAGAAGATTTATTTTTTAAAAGATAAAAAAAAAAAAAAAAAAAAAAAAATTATTAGAATAACACCATTATTGTTTAATCTCTTACAATTTGTACTCATTTTTTACTGTGGGCCAAAAATTTATAGTTATAATTTTTGTCTGAGAATAGATTTTTTAAAATATTGTGAATATTTTAAAGAAATAATCCTAGCAATGAAAGATAATATTCAATTGATGAAGAATGTGAATAAATTGACCGAATCTTGAATCAATTTGTATAGAATAGTTTCCTCAAAATAAATGAAATGATAAAGAGAAAATCATATTTATAATTGATAAATCTGGTTTACTCGACTTCCATTTAATTTCGTTTATTTAAAATTTAATTTCTTGATTCTATCTATGTAAGGCATTAACAGAATCAAGATTAAATAATATTTAAAATAACTAAAATTGTTTTTATAATTTGTATTTATAATTTCATATTTCTTAAATTTTACATTTCTGTTGATAAAATCTGTAATTGATATTATATAATTTATGAATGCTTGTTAGTAGTTATATAATTTAATGTTGTATATAATTTGTAAAATCTATTCTATGTACTATAAGGCATTACCAGAATCAAGATTAAATAATGTTTAAATTTAATTTTAAAATAATTAAAATTGCTTTTATAATCTTTATTTATAGTTTCATATTTTTTAAATTTTACATTTCTGGTGATAAAATCTGTAATTAATATTGTATAATTTATGAATGCTAGTTATTATTTATGAATGAGTTATTTTTATTGCATTCATTTTGCAATATCATCATATTCCTAGTTACTGATATGTATAAATTTTGTGATTTAATAATAAAATAGTTACTTACAAATCTAAAGCTGGTTTTACCATATAATATTCAGTTAACCAATAGATGAAAGCTGATATCACCTATTTAACATATAAATCTTAAAATTATTAGCATTGAAAAGTTAAGAGGTGAATAAAAAAATTGTGTATGGATATCTTTCATTTATGCAAAGTATTATATTGACTTTAGTATGCATGTTGAAGAAAATGAAAAACAATTTATTTATTAATTTGTGTAGATGTTAGTTTTCTGTATATTATAAATAAATGTTTTTTATATTAAAATCAGTGTGTTGTTTAAATTTCCTTTAATGAATGAAAATTTAATTGATAGAAAAAAAAAAAACGTTAATGCATCAATTAGTAATAATGAGTTTCATTGCGTTTTTAATTATTTATCTTAATATTGTAACTTATATATATTTCTTCATTATTTAAAGTTTATTATATGTGATGTTTTAAAATGGAACGCAAGAAAATGTTGTGTATCCAGCAATCAACAAGAAAGAGTTAATTTCTATGAATGATTTTGCTTTCTTACCCGAGTGGATATTAAAGTAAATGATTTAACCATCGTTGCAGAATACTACTGTGCCCCAAAAGTAAGACCAAGTATTTTTATTTTTCAAAACTCTTTATTTATTCTTCCAAATTTATTTCATCGCTTTCAAAGTAATCCCCTCCGGACACAATGCACTTATGCCAACTTTTTTTCCAATCCTCAATGCATGCTAAAAAGTCATCGGCAGGGATGGCCTTCAAAGTGAGAATCATATTAAATCTCTTCAATCGACTCAAAACGGGGTCCCCGGAGTGGTCTTTTGAGTTTAAGGAATAGCCAGGAGTCGCACGGTGGGTTGTGGAACGATATGGGTTTCATTTTTGGCGTAAAAGTCACGAAGAATCAATATAGTGTGAGCTGACGCATTCAGTGTTTTCGGTACCAATCCAGATTTGATGCGTTTGAGGCCCAAAATGGAATTGACCAATCCTTTTGAAATTCCAACATCATCAGTAAGGTCTCTAACTGTAAATCGACGTTTTGCAAGCACCAAATCTTTAATTTTTTTGGACGGTAGCTTCGTCGGTTGAGGTGGATGGTCGACCAGAGGGCTCGTCGTCTCTAACGCGTTCTCTGCCTTCTTTGGACTGTTTATACCACTTGTAAACATTTCTTTCCGATATAGGAATGCTCACCGAATGCCTTCTGCAACATTCCATACGTTTCCGCAAACAAAATTGAATGCAAGTTCTTTGCTCAATAAATTCAGACCTTTTAAAAATAGCCGGAATCAGTTTTAGCGGCTCACGAAGCCAAGTGTAACTCAAACAGTAATAAACATTTTGACGTACAATTTCACACACAGATGTCAATGACAGTGCCAGCAACCGAAAAAAGAAAAAAATTGAAATTCCATAATCCCCGGGAATTTTAAATTGAAAATGGTCTTACTTTTGGGGCACAGTAGTATTTTGGCATGATGTTTTATTATAACAGTGTAGCGTGTTTTCTCCTTATCAGTAATCATTTAAAAAAATATCAAAAACTATTTCACTTTAATAAAATTCAAACTCGAGCAGACATCGGCCCTACCAATGAAAACCCTTTCTCCGACTTCCTCTACATTCATATCAATAATTTTGACAACCCTTATTGAGAGAGCGCCAGATATATAAAGGATTGGAGAATGAATTAAAAATACACAACCATTTCCTGAAAAGTACACACACAAATTATGTCTGACTGTCTGCGTGTGGTGATTTTGGTGAAATAATAATAATAAAAAATTACATTATTAAAGTAAGGCAAACAATATAAAAATATTAACATGAAAATTAAATACATTAATCATGAACTAATACATATAAACAAATGAAGTGTATCTTTTATGATAAACACAAACAACTCTGAAAGTTTTATGTATATAAAAAAACAAAAACAAACCATATTTATCTTTCTAATAATTGTGGTTTTCTTTTTTTATAAATAATTATTAATATCTGAATAAAATATTTAGCTTAATTTCAACATAAATAAAATGTTTCATAAATTTAATTTAATCAAACATGTATCTTAATTATTAGAATATGTATTTTTTTAAATGAACTTCCTGACTCTTAATAGGTTATTCTATTAAATTAAATGTTTTATTAAATATTTCGTAAATATAATTTTTTTAATACAGATATCAAATTTCACAAATCAACAAACATTTTCTCTAAAAGTGTGAGTAAAATGTTCAAAAAATTATATATAGTTCACTATAAGAATATTTTTATTTCCAATGGCAGGCTACAATAAGTCATGGGATATCTCTTAATATCGTGTCGGCCCTCCTTTCGCCCGGCGAAGTGCAGCAACTCGACGTGGCATGGACTCAACAAGTCGTTGGAAGTCTTCTGCAGGAATATTGAGCCATGCTGTCTCGATAGACGTCCATAATTGTGAAAGCGTTGATGGTGCAGGATTTTGGGCACGAACAGACCTCTCGATGATGTCCCATAAATGCTCGATGGGATTCATGTCGGGCGATCTAGGTGGCCAGTTCATTCGTTGGAATTGTCCAGAATGTTCTTCAAACCAATCGCGAACAGTTGTGGCCCGGTGACATGGCGCATTGTCATCCATAAAAATCCCATCGTTGTTTGGGTACATGAAGTCCATGAATGGCTGCACGTGATCTCCAAGTAGGCTGAACATAAGCATTTCCAGTCAATGTTCGGTCCAGTCGCACCAGAGGACCAAGTCCATGCCATGAAAAAACAGCTCACACCATTACGGAGCCACCACCAGCTTGAACAGTGCCTTGCTGACAGTTTGGGTCCATGGTTTCGTGGGGTCTGCGCCACACTCGAACCCTACCATCAGCTTCTTACCAACTGAAATCGTGACTCCTCGGACCAGGCCACGGTTTTCCATTCATCTAGGGACCAACCGATATGCTCACGTGCCCACGAGAGTCGCTGCAAGTGATGTCGTTCTGTCAGTAAAGGCACTCGAGTCGGTCTTCTGCTGGAATAGCCCAAGAAAGCCAAATTTCTCCGCACAGTTCTAACAGACAAGTCCCTTGTACGTCCCACATTGATTTCTGCGGTTATTTGACGCAGTGTTGCTTGTCTGTTAGAATTTACGACTCTTTGCAGACGTCGCCGGTCTCGGTCGTTAAGTGCAGGCGGTCGACCACTGCGCTGTCCATGGTGGGATGTTATGCCTGAAATTTCATACTCGGCTCACCCTTGACACAGTGGATCTGGGAATGTTGAATTCCTAACGATTTCCGAAATGGCATGACCCATGCGTCTAGCTGCAACTAACATTCCGCGTTCAAAGTCTGTTAATTCCCGTCGTGCGGTCATCATCACGTCAAAACCTCTTCACATGAATAACTTGAACAAAAATGAAAGCTCTGCGAAAGCACTGCGCATTTATACCTATTCTACGCGATGCTACTGCCATCTGAAAATTTGCATATTGCTATCCCGTGACTTTTGTCGCTTCAGTGTATATATATACACAGAGAGAGAGTTTGGTTTATCGCTCTACGGTCATCTTATGCACACTGCAGGCTAAACAGATAGAGATCTATAATTTAAAGTGGATTACGAACCACTACAAACACCCATGGCTCCTCCGGGACTCGAACCCGAAACCTGTGGTACAGAGCGCTAGTCACTCGGCCATTCAGGCCCCTCAGAGAGAGAGATAGTGCAATCTAAAATCTGTACCCGGCCTTTTTTTTTCTGCAGCCATCGGTTGTAGACGTATACTTCCAGTTACAAATACATTTTAAATGGGGGCCTGAATGGCCGAGTGGCTAGCGCTCTGTACCACAGGTTTCGGGTTCGAGTTCCGGCGGTGCCATGGATGTTTGTAGTGGTTCGAAACCACTTCAACCCGTAGGTCCCGGTCTAATACGATCGTAGAGCGTTGTGGAAAGTGACATATTAAAAAAAATAAGGAAAACTAACTGTTCCTATACAGTGGATAAAAAAGTATTGGCAATTGCCTATAAATGATCATATTTGCTAACAAAGTATGTTTACAAATTTTATTTTAACATAGCCATTACAGAAGGAGAAAAGACAAACAAATATAACGAAATTTTCATTTAAATATTTTTTTTTAATCAAAATCTACGAGAAAATCCAAAATTTACATGATAAAAAAGTATTGGCAAAATTATGAAATTGACAAAATTATGAGCGAAAACAAAATCAGTATTTTAGTACTTTGTATGCATACCTTCTGCATCTATAACAGCTTGTAATCTATTTCTCATAGAGGAAACTAAGGTCTTTGTTGTACTGTTGGGAATTTTGTGCCACTCTTGCAAGAGTAAACGTTTGAGGTCGTCTTTACTTGAAATTTTATGTTTCTTGATTTCTAGATCCAGCAGGTGCCATAAATTTTCATTTGGATTGATGTCAGGCGATTGAGGTGGGGTTTTTAATTGGCGAGGAGCATTGTAGAGTAGCCATTCACGGGTGAGATTCGCTGTATGCTTGGGGTCATTGTCTTGTTGAAAAACGAATGATGTTCCCAAGCCAAGATTTTGGGCACTGATTTTTAAGTTATGGCGCAAAATGTCAATGTATGTACGTGCTGTCATAATACCATCAATAAAATGCAGGTTGCCAATTCCATTAGCTGCCATACAGCCCCAAACTAAGACGCTGCCTCCACCATGTTTTACAGTAGCAGTTGAATGTTGCTTTTCCAATTTAGTATTTGGCCTCCTCCACACATATCGTCGTCCATCACTGCCGAAAATGTTAAACTTTGATTCGTTGGAAAAAATAACAGTGTTCCAAAACTCTTCAGATAAATCAACGTGGGATTTTGCGAAATCTAACCTCTTTTCTCCTATTTATTTCCGAGATGAATGGTTTCTTTCTAGCTGTCCTTCCATAATAACTTCTCTCGTGTAAAACATTCCGTACAGTCTGTACGCTGAAAGTCTTTTGCGAAATGAAAGCAACATCTGTAGCTATCTGAGGTGCACTTATTTTAGGGTTTTTCATAACCTTGTTAATTATGACACGTTCTTCTCTTGTAGAAAATATTCGAGGTCGTCCACTTCTAGTCTTATTTTCCGTTGATCCTGTTTCCTTGAACTTTTTTACAACTCTTCTGACAGTAAATAAGCTTATATTGAACTGCACTCCTATAGCACTATAAGTTAAACCTTCATTTCTGAGCCTAATAATCGTGTTTTTAACACTAGCGTTCAACTCCTTCGATTTCGAAGTCATTTTACTGCAGTAATCGCAAAATAATGCATAGGCACTTTTGGAGTAGTTTTGCAGACTTTATACCGGTAGAGTTTCTTATCAGTCGAAACACGTGACTTCAACAAAAAAAAATTTGCATAGCAGTTAAAACTTTGCCAATACTTTTTGACATGCAAATTTTCGTTTTTGAAAGAAAAATCGTAGAAAATGCAAATTAAAATAAAATTTTTACTATTTTTATATATCTAAGATGTCCTGTATTTAATTACGACAGCTAAAATTGCATAACATTTTATTTATTTGTCAATATGAATAAATTAAGGCAATTGCCAATACTTTTTTTAACCCACTGTATATAGTGATTAGGAGATTATAGTCCTTGTTGCTTCACATCCCCATATACCACTTCATTCATCAACTATTTTAAATCAGGTAAACATTCACGTTATGAAATTCTTATATTTAAAGAAATAAACATCATAGTAAGTGACAAATCCATTTAAACACTCTCATGTTCCCAAAGTTCTCTGTAGATCTGCTAAATATAAGAAACAGGGGACTATTTAAAACGTTAGATTTTTACTTTCTCGAATATTGATTTTTTAAATGTATAAGGGCCATAACGTGAATGTTTTTCTCGTTTAAAACATTTTCGTTATTGGAAGTATATGCCTATGGTCAAATATCCCGGATATTACGTTTCTACCGGGATATTACACTTTTACCCGGTACAGATTTTAGGTTGCACCGTGTATATTCAAATTTTTTTAGAAAATTATTGTGACCGATATACTACTGTGTCCAGAAAGTAAGACCAATATTCAATTTAAAATTCCCGGGGCTTATGGAATTTAAATTTTTTTTTTTCTTTTTAGGTTGCTGGCACTGTCCTTGACATCTGTGTGAAATTTCACGTCAAAATATTCATTAGTGCTTGAGTTACGCTTGCTTTTCGTGAGACGCTAAAACTGATTCAGGCGATTCTTGAATGTCTGAATTCATTGAGCAAAGAACTTGCTTTGAATTGTGTTTGCGGAAACGTATAGAAATGTTACAGAAGGCATTCGGTGAGCATTCCTATATCTAAAAGAAATTAATCGGAAAGGAATTAATTCTCTGCCTTCTTTGAACTGTTTATAGCACTTCTAAACATTTCTTTCCGATATACTAATTTGCTCACCGAATGCCTTCTGTAACATTCTATACGTTTCCACACGCGAATATTCATTCCACAAACGCAATTTAATGCAAGTTCTTTGCTCAGTTAATTCAGACATTTCAAAATTGCCGAAGTCACTTTTAGCGTCTCACAAAGCCAAGAGTAACTCAGTAGTAGTCTATGGAATTAGCCATCTGTATATAAAACTGTGAGGCATTAGTAGTGGATGCTTATTTGTCGGAAATTTGTATTGTAACTGTGGTTCCTCCTACGCACTTCAAAAGCGCCCCTTGCGTTTCGGTGAAAAGTTCAGCAAACTTCGAGACTCTCGCTAGAGAGGGCGTACGGCAAAAAAACAGGCACTGCCGTAATTTATCAGCTTTCATCCCGAGTGCTGCCTCAGAGACGTTTCATTTACAGTCTTCTTCCCGAAAAAGATATAGTTACCATTATCCTGCGCATAAATTAGCCTAGAAACTCATCCAGAGAGGAAGTATATTTTGCTTCCAGCGGGCAATTGAGAAATTTTATATACAGTTTAGAAGTGGAATCTTTCCAATTGCCTATAAGTGTATGCCTTTAAATGCCTGCTGTATATTAATCTTTGTAGTATGTCGTGCTCATGCTTGTACGCTTGTAATTAAAGTGGTGCGTTTTTTTAAATGTGTGTTCTTGTGACTTGACCACAATATACAGTATATAGTATAGTACACTACAGTATATAGTACTACTGTGCCCAAAAAGTGAGACACGATGCACTTATGCCAACTTTTTTTCCAATCCTCAATGCATGCTAAAAAGTCATCGGCAGGGATGGCCTTCAAAGCAAGAGGCGATTCCCGTTAAATCTCTTTATTCGACTCAAAATGGTGTCCCCGGAGTGGTCTTTTTTTGTGTTTAGGAATAGCCAGAAGTCGCACGGTGTGAATACGGTGGTTGTGGAACGATAGGGGTTTCATTTTTGGTGAAAAAGTCACGAAAGTCACTTTAAACTGTAGGTCCTGGTCTGTTTAGCCTAAAGTGTGCACAAGATGACCGTAGAGCGACAAACCAAACCCAAAGCCAAGCGTAACTCAACAGATGTCAAAGACAGTGTCAGCAACCTAAAAAAAAAAAAAAAAAAAAAAAAATTAAATTCCATAAGCCCATGAAATTTTAAATTGAAAATTGGTCTTCTTTTTTGGACAAAATAGTATGCCAACATTCTTTGCATATTTTTAAATGACTTCAAAAAGTATGAGAACTACTGCCTCGATTCTCACTTAAATCTATTAAGATATGCTCAATTACATAAATTCATAAGTGAGATATTTAAAACTGAAAATTATCTAATTACATAATCAGTTTCAACATTCGGACGTTTGTTTGTTTCATCAATTTGTATATTTCGGTTACTGTATATAGTAAATTATCTCGGAGATTGCTTTGATGACATTAAAAAGATAATATGTGAACTATCACAGAGATTTAAAAATCCAATTTTGTTGCTGTACCCATAATCCCTTTCTCTCTCCCTATTTGAACCATGAGTTATTGTTTTGGTATACAGATAGTAAATAAATTCGAAATTTTAAATCGTGCCAAATATTCCATGTTAAGCACACACACGAGGAAGATAAGCTCGAGTGCTTTTATCGTTTGGAAGTTTGGCTTAATAGCCGAAGCTGTCAGGTAATTGTAACCGCGCATTTTGTTTGATAACTCATAGAACGCGACAACGTTCGTTGAGATTATAGAAGTATGCATGTATAAGTATGTATGTATGTAATTTCTGTTCGTAACGCGTTATTACCAAACTAAACAGTTTGCATCTTGAGGTAATTACGACATCGCTTAAAATAAGAGTTTTACTGCGTTTTGGATAAAAAGTTTTCAGAAACATTTAAGTTGTAGTTATTTAGTATTTAGTATTGTAAAGATTTCAGTGAAAGAGCAGAACGGGATTTGTTTCGAATTTTGCCCCATCAGAAAATTAAATGCTCAAGAAAATATGCCATCGAATATTTTTTTTTACATTACTACAAATGTCAGAAGGATAATTAACTATTTATAAATGTTGCTATTGCTCTTGGCTATACAATCCAGATCTAGATAGTTAATTTTCTTGGAGTTCACTAGCCGTGGAAGAGTTACATCTGTATTCGTGGGAATGAAAAATCAACAATACATAAATCAACAATAGAACAAAAGAATATGCAATATAATAACAATATAAAAAACTGAAATCTGCTCGGCAAATTTCAACTTATCATGTGTGAACATTCTATAAGATGAATAAACTCAGGAATATGCTAACGTTTAATAATGCACGAGATATATGAAGCAACTAGTTGGAATACTACAACAGTGGCCAAATTCAAATAGCCATATGAATATAGCAATGCTGAATAGATCAAGAACTTAATGAAGAATGAATTGTTCAAGAATCTCTCAAAGAATATACAAAAGCAAGATAAATGTCGTAGTAAAGGAAGAATGGAGTATTCCAAATTCTACAAGAAACGTTATCGCACACAATACCCAAAAGAATATATGAAAGTTTGAATATTCTAGGCATAAATGAAGAATGAAGTATTCCCAATTCTACAAGAAACATTATAACATTCAATAGCCAAAAGAATATATCAATGTTTGAAAATTCTAGGCATAAATGAAAGAATGAAGCATTCCAAATACAATAAGAAGCACTATACAGCTCTATAAGTACCGGAATATGCCAAAAGTGATAAATGTGAAAGTTCAAGAAGAAGGAATTGATCAATGTACTATGAGTACTTATAAGCATTGTATATACAAATGTTTAAAATCCCAAGCCAAGACGTGAAAAGGGCTTCAAAATCATACTACAAAACACTTCAAACAAAAGCCAAATTCTCCAGAAAATTCCGTAAGACTAACGTTATTCATTAAGCATTTCAGGAGTTAAGGGGCCCAAAGTACCATTTTCCGCCAAAATTTGAAATGGAGTTGCATTTGCTTGGCCCTCATTTTCGGATAACGTCACGGACCCATAACCAGGACAACATCATGTTCACACATTATAATAAATTAGCTAGAATTTATAAACTTACCAGAGGAGGATTTTAATCAAATAGTAATCGATGTTTCAAAATGTTTCCTAAACAGGAAATCATTTGGTGAATTTTGCTACTCGACTTTCACATTTTCTTTAAGAATTTCAAATTTCTGATGATCATTTTCAACTATGGATTTTTGTAATCTAATCCTCGTTCTAAATCAAACAATCTGTTATTAAATAAATATGTTTAATTTATTGACTGTATATCAAATGGAAGGTCTAAAAATTTATTACATTTTCCTATGTAGATCGTGGGAAAAAAAAGCATAACCTATATTAAAATCGAGTAGTTCATATTCTATAACCATTAACAGAAAGAGTGACGAAAATGAATACACTATCAGAGTCGTAAAATATTTCTTCCAACTATACTTTCATTGAGCCTCGGGGCGATGTGCCGGTTGAAAAACTGGAGCCAGCTTCATCTAATCAACATTTGCGTCACCTGCTCTCCTCCGGGCTACATAAAATATCGAAATAACTCGTCGGATTCTGCGAGAAATATCTGTGTAATATAAATTCACCCTCGTAAAGTTGGCTATCTGAGATAAGATATTCTCTCTCTCTTGCAGCTTTGTATGGTTCTTATAGCAGGAAATTGTTCTTTTTCATGTTATAAGTCAAATTGATTTTGATAAAAGATTCTGAGTACTTGCAGTTCTTTTTTTGATCATGTACAGGTCATATTATTTCTCCAAAAATGAATATTAAATAGTATTCGCATATTTAACAAAATAACTACTTTATTTATTTATTCATTACCATTTATAAAATTTTATATGCTCAGTACAGATTTGATTGCCTTAGTTTAATCACATATTAAATTTTTAATAAATTAGTATAACAGTTAATGTTTTCTAAAAACTTCGAAAAAAGAATTCATTAAATTTTTTTTTTCAAAAAGACAGAATTTTTAATTTTATTCAATTAAAGTTATTAAAATGTAAAACAAATGACAACAAAAAAGCTACTTAAAAAGTCGAGAAGAATTCTTTACATTTTGACATTAATTGATATGATTCTATTTACTACTTATTATATGTAACGCAACAAATTCCCATAAAGTTCTAGGAAATTGTTCATTAGAAATTATTTGTTACAAATTATATTTCCACGATATGAAGTTATGTTTTATCAATGCAAAACGATAACTAATATGAGTATATAAAGGGTGTCCCAAAAAATTCACGCAATAAATAATGCTTTTGATACAGAGGTTTTTGTTTCAGAAAACAAATTGATATACTCACTACTCTTAAATACAAAACAAAAAGATACATTCGATAGAAAATCAGCTCTTTCATTACCAAATATTCCAGATTAATTAGGTATATAGGAATTCAAATCTTTCTTGAGTTTTGGGTCACAATATAAAATTCCGCGTATGCTACATGCTTATATGTAAAATTAAAATTAAATTAAAAATTACAGTTAATTGAACTAAAATTACAGTTAAAGTTCTCTAAAAATTCTTAAAAAAAAAAAAAAAAAAAAAAAAAAAAAAAAAATCAGCTAATTTTTTTATTCTCTAAAAACTGAAATCATTTATAATAATAATTTTATTAAATTTTTTTTTTATAATTATAATTGATTTTTTTTTTTTTAACACAGAAATTTGGCAATACAAATTAATAAAATTAACGAAAAAATCAATGTTTTCCAGACAAATCATTTGGTAAATTTTGCTATTAGATTTGAATTTTTTTTTGTATAATTTTAGAATTCTGATGATCGTTTTAAACTATGAATTTTTGTAATCCTAATTCTCTTTCTAGATCAAACCATCTCTTATTAAAATAAATCTCTAATTAAACTGTAGTTAATAAATTGCAATCATATTCAAAAGCAAAATTATTAGTAAGAGTAACTTAATTTTTGTAATGATTTCGTTTAAATGATCTATTTGACTAACTAAGGAAGGTTCCTGATTCGTGGCCTAGGACTCAGGTTCGATCCTGTTGGTACCATCTGCTGCAGTAACTGCTTTCAAGAACAAAGAAACTCAATAACGATTGTGACAATGTGTATGTAATCGTAATAGTCAGGCTGCTTAGTGGGTTTGGTTTGTCACTCTATGGCCATTTTTGCACACTTTGTGCTAATTAGACCAGGACCTACCGGTTAACATGGATTCGGATCACACAAACATCCATGCCATCGCCAGATTCGAAACTGAAGTATCAAAGGCAAGAAAACCAACTGCTCTAAATAGACTGCTCTAAATTGGCTAGAGCAGTCTATTTAGAGCAGTTGGTTAGCGCATTAGCCTTTGATACTTCAGTTTCGAATCTTGGCGATGGCATGGATGGCAGAGGAGGTTTTTATCAAACAGTAATCTATGTTTCAAACATAAATTAATGATTCCAAAACAGAAAATCATTTAGTGGATTATGCTATTCGACTTTTGGATTTTCTTCTATAATTTCAAGTTTATGATAATCGTTTTCAACTATGAATTCCTGTAATCTAATCTCGTTCTAAATCAAATAAACTTTTATTAAATAAATATGTTTAATTTATTGCTGTATTTCAAGAGAGCAAGAGGTTGAAATTTATTGCCTTTTCCTATATAGATCATCTAGAAAAAAAAAAAAAGCATATTCTATATTAAAAATCAAGTAGTTCATATTCTATAACCATTAACAGAATAAAAGTGACGAAAATGAGTACACTATCAAAGTCGTAAAATATTTCTTCGCGGCCCTACATTCATTGAGCCTCGGAGCTATGTTGCTTGAAAAAAAAAAAAAAAACTGAGCGAGCTTTATCTAATCAACATTTGCGTCACCTGCTCTTCTCTTCCGGGCTGCATAAAATATCAAAATAACTCATTGGATTCTGCGAGAAATATCTGCACGATATAAATCGACCCTCGTAAAGTTGGCTATCTTAGATGAGATATACTTTCTCGCTCTCTTGCAGCTTTATAGTTCTTATAGCGTGAAATTGTTCATTTTCACGTTATAAGTCAAATTGATTTTGATAAAAGATTCTGGAGTGTTCCCGTATTTCTTTTTTCGATCTTGTATAAATCGCATTATTTTTCCAAAAGGAATATTAAATAGTATTCGCATATTTGTACAAAATGACTACTTCATTTATTCAATTATTTTTGCTGCAATTTTCAAGTTTTTATAGTTGTACAAAAATTTATATGTACAGTACTGATTGGGTTACCTTAGTTTAATTACATATTAATTTATTAATGAACTAAAATTACAATTAATGATCTTTAAAAACTTCAAAAAAAAATAATTCATTTTTTTTTTTATTCTCAAAAGAATTTTGAATTAAGAATTTTGAATTTTTTTTCAATTATAGTTATTAAAATGTAAAACAAATGACAACAAAAATGGCTTAAAAATTGACAAAAATTCATTACATTTTAACATTTACTGATCTAATTCTATTTACTACTGATTATATATTACACAGCAAATTCCTTTTGAAGTTCCAGGAAATTCTTGATTAGAAATTATTTCCTACAGATTGCATTTTCACGATATGAAGCTATACTTATCAATGCTTATGATAGCTAATATAACTACATGATGGGTGTCCCAAAATTCGCTCAATAAGTAATGCTTTTATAAAGAATATTTGTTTCAGAAAGTAAATTGGTATACTCACTGTACTTGAATACTAAGCCTAAAGATGCATTTTGATAAAAAAAAATCAGCACTTTCATTAACAAATATTCTAAATTAATTAAGAGAGTTATGAATTCGAAACTTTCGTGAATTTTAGTTCACACTGTAGAAAAGAAAATTCAGTGTATGCTGCACATGCTTTCAATAATTTTATTAAAATTTTTTTTAATAATTGTAATTGAGTTTTTTAATTTAGAACAATTGGTATTGCCAAATGATTTAAATTTTGATTTAGGATTTATCAGTTTAATAAAATCCCGAATGATTTACTAACTTAATAAAATCCATAACGAAAAAATCAATTTTTCTCTCATAGGACATTTGGTGGTTCTTGCTATTCCATTTTCTAATTATATTTTATAATTTCAAATTTCTCATGATCGTTTTCCACTATGAATTTCTGTTATCTAATCCTTGTTCTAAATTAAACAATTTTGTAACCATGCCTTCTCCCACACACTGACACGTTCAGGAGAAATTGTCACCTTGAAACTCTCATCCGAGGTGCAGAGCAACCTGCGTTCCCTCTGAGAAAAGTTTAGTTTATAGTCCTTCATCCAGAGAGAAAATATATTTAGCACATCCCAGCGCATTAGTTGGTCTATAGACTCTCACCCAGAGGAAGTATATTTCGCGCATCCTACGCCTAGCTGAGTAACAGGTTTTTGACTTAGAAGTGGAATCCTTTAAGAATCTATAATTATCTTCATTTAAAAATGTTAAATAGTCTCTAATTATATGTGTGTGATTCTTGTGCATGTGTAAATAAAGTTGTGAGTTCACCAGATTGTGCTTCAAGTATCTCAACCCAACCCCATCAATTTACAATCTGGTTGTCCAACCTGCACACTGTATCTCTTATTAAACAAATATGTTTCATTTACTGTTTTGCAAGCACAAAATCTACAATTTTTGGAAGTGAGCTTCGTCGGTTGAGGTTGATGATCGATCAGAGCGCTCTTCGTCTTCAACAAGTTCTTTTGCCTTCTTTGAACTCTTTATACCATTTGTAAACATTTCTTTCTGATATAGTTTGCTCACTGATTGCCTTCTGCAACATTCTATACGTTTCCGCACATGAATATTCATTCCGGAAACAAATTTAATGCAAGTTCTTTTTTCTCAATTAATTCAGACATTTTCTAAAATCGCCGAATTCACTTTTAGCATCTCACAAAGCCAAGCGTAACTCAAACACATATAAATATTTTGACGTGACATTTCACGCAGATGTCAAGGACAGTGCCAACAACAACAACAACAACAAAAAAAAAAAAAGAGGGGAAAAAATGAAATTCCATATGCCAGGAAATTTAAATTGAAAATTGGTTTTTACTGTTTGGGCACAGTAGTATATAAATATGTTTAATATACTGGTGTATATCAAAAGCAAGAGCTAGAAATTTATTGCCCTTTTCCTATATAGATTGTAGGGAAAAAAAAAGCATATTCTATATTAAAAATCGAGTAGTCCATATTCTATAACCATTAACCCAATAAGAGTGACGAAAACGAGTACACTATCAAAGTTGTAAAATATTTCTTTTTGCGGCCCTACTTTCATTGAGCCTCGGAGCGATGCTGGTTGAAAAAAACTCGAGCGAGCTCTATCTAATCAGCATTTGCATCACCTGCTCTCCTCCGGGCTGCATAAAATATCGAAAGTAACTCATTGGATTCTGCGAGGAATATCTGCGCAATATAAATCCACCCTCATAAAGCTGGCTGTCTTAGATGAGATATACTTTCTCGATCTTGCAGGTTTGTATGGTTCTTATAGCAGGAAATTGTTCTTTTTCATGTTAGAAGTCAAATTGGTTTTTCATAAAAGATTCTGGAGTGCTTGCACATTTCTTTTTCGATCATGTATAGCTAAAATTATTTTTCCGAAACTGAAAATTGAATGATATTCGCATATGTATACAAAATGATTACTTTATTTAGTAATTTATTCTTTTACAATTGTATTAAAATTTATATGTAACGTACAGATTTGATTTCCTTAGTTTAATCACTTATTAATCTTTTAATGAATTAATATTAGTGTTAATGTTCTCTAAAAATTATAATAACATAAATATAATTTTTTAATAACAATTATTCTCGAAAAATAAAATTCATTTAAAATTTGAATTTTTATTCAATTACAGCCATTGAAATGTAAAAAAAAAAAAAAAAAAACAAAAAAAAAAAAAAAAAAAAAAAAAAAACCCGGCTTAAAAAATGAGAAAAATTCACTACATTTTGATATTAAGTGAGCTGATTCTATTTACTACTGATTATATATTATACATCAAATTCTCTTGAAGTCCTAGGAAATTATTGATTAGGAATTATTTGTTACAGATTGTATTATCACGATATAAGGTTATGTTTTATCAATGCTTTATGATACAGATAAATATCAGTACACGAAGAGTGTCCCAAAATTCAAGCATGAAGTAATGCTCTTAATAAAGAGTTCAAGAGGAATTGTTTCAGAAAACAAATTGGTATACTCACTGCTCTTGAATATCAGACATAAAGATGCATTTCGAAGGACAGTCAGCTCTTTCATTAACAAATATTCTAGACTAATTAAGATAGTTAGGAATTTAAATCTTTCGTGAATTTTGGGTCACAATATACAATTCCGCGTACGCTACACATGCTTATATGTAAAATTAAAATTAAATTAAATTAAAATTACCGTTAATTGACTTAAAATTACATTAATGTTCTCTAAAAATTCGGAAAAAAAGAAAGAAATTTTTAATTTTTTTTCATTCTTCAAAAAACAGAAATCATTTATAATAATAATTCCATTTTAAAATTTTTTTTTTTTTTTATAAATATAATTCATTTTTTAACGTAGAACATTTTGCAATAACTATTTAATAAAATTAAAAAAAAAAATCAATGTTTTCCAAACTGGAAAATATTGATATATCTTGGTATTCGATTTTTACATTTTCTTTTATAATTTAAATTTTTCTGATGATTGTTTTCAACTATGAATTTCTGTAATCTAATCCTCGTTCTAAATCAAACCATCTCTTACCATCTCAAGTTAAACTGCAATTAATAAATTGCAATCATATTCAAAAGCAAAATTATTAGTAAGAGTCATTTAATTTTTGTAATGATCAAGTTTAAAGGAATTATTTAATTAAGTAAAGAAGGTTCCTGACCCGTGGCCCAGGACTCGATGCAAGCCTGTTGGCGCCGTCTGTTGTAGTCACTGCTTATATAAAACGAAGAAACTCAGTTTGCGAGGGTGACAATGTGTATCGCATCGCAATAGTCAGACTGCTTAGTGGGTGGGGTTTGTCACTCTACGGTAATTTTTTACTAATTAGATCTGAACCTACAATTTAACGTGGAATCCCATCACTAACAAACATCCATGCCACCGCCAGGATATGAAGCTGAAGTAAGTGGTACCAAAGTCAAAAAAGGTCATCCGGCCACTGAACCTAATGGAAGTTATCTGGGTTTCTCCCATACGAATGCAACTGCCGAGCAGTTGAAAATCTTTCCATAATTCAATATACCGCTGTCTATGGGTTATTCATTAAGCATTAATGAATACGAAGTTCACAGATATTTACCTACAAAAATGGTATAACATGATATAACCTGTTTAATGCTGGCTTTATAAAAAACCAATTTTCAGTAGAATAGAGCTTTATTGAAATAACATTTATTAAAATCAAGTTTTTAAAGATTTTTTGTTTTTTGTTCTAATGCAGCTGGCAAACTCATAGACAGTTGTCTTGGATGCTTTAAGGCAAGCGCTGCACCGACGTTACTCACTTAGCACTATGCAGGAGGTGCATGTAAGTTGAAGGTAAGCTACGGACGAGTAGTATAACAATTCCCCGAAACGCTCTACGATGCTGTTAGACCGGCACCTACGATTTAAAGTGGATTCCGAACACCTACAAACATCCATGGCACCGCCAGTACTCGAACCGTAACCTGTGATACCAAGCGCCGGAGCGCTAACCACTCGGCCATTCAGGTCCCAATTTTGAAAGATAATATGCAAATTCACAATAATCGCAAAGGTAATTTCACTAATGTACAGATCGAATAAAATTGTTTAACTAAATATTTTGTACTTTTGCACATTAAGAACTTTTCTTCAACTACTATTATTTCGCTATTGTATTTCACACATTACTATTTAATTTAATTACTATTTTAACTGTCAACAAATATTCTTTTTATATTCTGGTTATTAATTACTAGTAGTTTAGAAAGTTTCGTCAAATTCTTCTTCGGCTACACCATCAAATTTGTCAATTTGTCGATATTTTAGCATATCATTATCAGTTTTTATGATTTCTAATTTATAGTATCTTAAATTGAAAGGAATCTAATAATAAGTTTAATCTGTAAATAATTATTAAAAACTACAGCTGATTTGAATGAATTATCAGTGTTTTCATATTTACAGGAGAATTTCGTAACAATATAAATGTTGTGCATTTTGGCTTGAGGTCATTTGCTACCGGAACTTTTTTTCCCCTTCATATACCACAGGTTTTGGATTCAAATATCGGCAGTTCCATGGATGTTGTTGTGGTTTGAAATCCACATAAGTCGTAGGTCCCATATGATCGTTGACCACAGAGCCCAATCAGACTTCTTCTCACCCACATCATCCCCAAACTATAAATTGGCAACTCAGCTTTAGGCACGCGGCTTGATGACCAAGGTGGCCAGCGCACTGGCCTTTGGTGGCAGGTTTCAGGTTCGAATTCTGACGGTGGCGTGGATGTTTGTGGGTGGTTCGGAATACACGTTGAACTGCAGGTCTGTGTCTAATTAACCTAAAGTATGCAAAAATGACCGTAGATTGACAAACCAAACAAAAACTCTAGGCACAATGATGGTGTAGTAGTAGTAGTATTTTTTGTTTTAATGCAGCTGGCAAACACTTAGACAGTTTTCTTTAATGCCTTAAAGCAAAGCGCTGCACAAACGTTACTCACTTAGCAATACCCAGGAGGTGTGTAGCTTGAACATAAGCTACGTACGCAGATCCCCGTAACGCTGTACGATCATGCTAGAACGGGACCTACTGTTTAAAGTGGATTCCAAACCACTACAAACATCCATGGCACCGCCGGGACTCGCACCCTGTGGTACCGAGTTCAAGAGCGCTAGTCACTCGGCCATTCAGGCCGTAGTAGTAGTAGTAGCAAAGAGAATATTTTAGGCGTAGTCACGGGTACAATCAATTTTGCTTTTGCAAATTCGGATTTCGAATTCAACTCACTCAGTTCAGAAGCACAACGTTCACCTCTACAAGTCGGTAGCAATACAAATAAAAATGTAATTTCCAAATGATTATTTGTATCTTCAATCCTTTTCCTGTACGGCGTGTTTTATTTAAATCAAAACTGCTTCAGAGATAACCGAAGTTCTGGCGGCTCTTTACCGCATGCATATCAAATGAGCCGATACGCGCCACGGATCTTTGCCAGAACCAAATTAGGAATTAATCCATCGGAGATCCCACAGGGGTTGCGAAATACGCAGCATGGGGCTGCACCGTCTGTACGGAAATTATTAAATTCTCAAGATGCCGCCCCTGCGTTTCACTCGATTTTTCTCGAAGGAGACGTATCGTTCCAAAGAGGTGTGGAAGCCCTTCCGGAAAATTCACTTAAAAGTTAATTGGCGGATAGGGGCGCAACGTGCTTTCCGGACGATAAGCCCCGGCATTTGAAGCCCTAGGGATGATTGAGTCTCGGCGAGCAAATAGTGTGCCAGATTTACACAGGGGCGGCGTGGTGTTCTCATTAATAATTACCCCATTCTGGAGCAGCCCTTGGGTTCGGTTCGTTTACGGATACACGCGAGTGTAATTGTTCCGAAAGATGACACGGGGACCCAGGATTGCTTTCTGGGACGATGGACTCGTTCATGGATCATTAAAAATTATTCATGGGTGCAGGAGCGTATAACAGAAGAAATTTTAGGTAATTATTGCATAACATGATTTGTTAAATATTATATAGAATTCAAGTATTAGGTGTTTGTAACATAGCTGTATATTAAAAGGAAAACAATATTTAAAAAATATACCATAAGATTTTATGAAATTAGAAACTGATATTGCTTTAATTACATTCTGATTTAAAGAAAGTTACAATACGTAATATACGTTTCGATGTCCTCCTCTCCAAATTACATAGCAGTTTCTCCGCTGAGTCACAATTTCCCTCTTCAAATGTTTTTGTTTCTAGTATTTATTTTTGATTACCTTTAATAATAATAATAATATAAAAATCAAAATAATAATATAATAATAATCAAAATAATAATATAAAAATTAATAATTTTTTTATTAATTTAAAAAATTAATAGAGAAAACTAATCAATAAATTAATTTTTTAAATAAATTAAATATAGATATGTACATCTTAAAATAAACCATTGTTAAATAGAAAAATGAATAATATACATACATATATAAATATATGTATGTACATTATTCATTTTTTCTATTTAACCAATGGACGTAAAGCTTAAGAAACTTCTCTCATTCACAAAGCAGGAGATAGTGGGGTTTCTATGCAACCAAGGTCTTCCGTCAATATGGCAAATCGCCGTCGTACTTTGTTGATTTTGAAAAGGTAGGATCTATAGTTAATGCAGCACATCTATTTGATATACCCTAGTTACAATAATAAATAAGAACTATGATTATACATTTTGTTGTACTTAATTTTGTAGTTGTATTGTAAGTTGCAAGTTTTAAGTTGTATTATATATATATTGTATATTCCACCAATATATACATAAATCCCATAGCGAACTTTAAATCTTCCCAATCAGATAATACACAGGTTTACATTGACAACCAATTACTTGCTTAATACCTATATTATTACGATTATTCGCGAGGTCCTATCACATCATTCTTTTTTTTTTTTTTGTCTAATAAAAGAGTTGCTTGGCTATCTCCTTCTTCTTATACCTTGCCGGCTTTGAACGGAAAGTTATTGTGTCTACTCTATGTTATGGGAATAAGTCGCTAGATCTGCCTTTGACTTGAGGCAGTTATCTAGCGAGACGAAATAACATGGGTTATAATATCTTAAGGGTATATATCGGTCTTAGTTAAAGCTATCTACAGGACGTTATAGTTTCTTTTGTGTTCATTAATTTATATCGGATTTTTACAGATTTCCTGGTCGACATCTTTTTACGCCCTGTTAATGTATATTATGAACAAATGTTTGTGTTCTTTTTCCTTTTTTATCCGCCATTGCAGTTTCCAGTTCAACATTTTGATCTTCGTGTTTATCAAATGATTTTCATTGTTGTTGTTGCAGCTTATGCGCATTTCGGATCTTGAACAATTTCTCTCTTTTTATTTTCATACTTATTTTCTTTTAGAGGTTTCAATAGAGACCTCAGAAATTTGGTTTTTTGCGAATAGTTTTGTTGTACATTTGCGTGTAATGTATACTAGTAGTAATTTTAACAATAATAGATAGTTTGATCATATTCAGTTTTGTCGAAAGATTTATAAAATTCTATAGACGAATCTTTCTATTCCAAGTTCATTACTGAGAAATTCATTATAAATATTGAAATTTAGAGTAATTACTAATGCTGTAATGTAATGAAACAAACTTTAACAAAGCCATTTCTTCTGTGTCGAGAATCTGTTCTAAGTAATCTTTCAATATAAAACTGTTGATTGAAAACGGATCTACTTCAATCACCAAAAAACTAATTTTAGCTCAAAAACTAAAAACATGAACGACTTTTTAAAGTAATTTCTTTTCTCGACATTCACCCTGAACACTTGCTAAAATACTTTTTTTAAAATTTTTCTTATGATATAAAAGACTTTTCTTTCAGCAGATATATGACTTTTTATAGTTGTTTTAGTGAAACTTGTATCTTCATTCCTCCGACCTTTTGAGCACTTGGAATCCTGCTTTTAAGATATTTTCCTCCCCTCCCCCCCAAAAAAAAAGGAACTAAAAATATCAATCAAGACATGTTCTTACATACAAGAGATATAAATCCGAAGAGAATTATCTTTTTGGTTTCTCTATAGAGAAAAAAAAATAAAGTGGAATGTAATAAACTCCAACACGGCAATGTGGAAACTTAATAAAGATGGGTGCACATTGAAAATAAACTGTTTTAGAAAATTTTCTTTTTGCTGCGCTGAGAAAATATCATGAATACTTTATACATCTGTATAAGAATTTCGTAGTTTTTCTCTCACGCCAACAGGGTAAATCAGCTTTCTGCAAGAAAAAACAGGAAATCGTGCATAAGTAGAGAACAGCGCCCCCTGCAATGCAAACAGGTAGCTCTTTGACGTGTTCCTCAGAAATGGAAATCAATATAGATTCATATTGAGATATTTGGGGCATGAAAGGGGGTGGGGGTGTATGGAAATTTCCTGGAGCGACAGAGACCGTGTCGCTGAAAGCAGGGACATGAAAAGATTATGTTGATGCGGCAATGGAAAGGTTTCGAGAAATAGGTTTCACTTCCTCTTTCAAAGAGATATTGCTGGGTGCTTCTGGAATTGACGAGCTACCGCTTTTTTTGAAGTGCCTAAAAATGAAATGTATATTGCTGACAGGGCTTCAAAAAATTTTACGACCCTCGAATGTTTACGAAACGTGAATTCGTATTAGTTAGCGTTAAATCAGATTAAATAACACATGGAAAGGTCGGTCAAATATTGTATATCCCTGAAGTTGATAAAGAAAGTTTAAGATTTAACATTATGAAGTTTAGTTAATCGATTAGTATTTTTAATAGCAAAACGTTTAATTTACCATTCCGCTGTAATGATCTATTAATCATCAAGCTCTTAATTAAGTTTTTGGGACCGTGAGTGCATTGTGTAACGTTTCGGCCTATATTAGACGTACAAGGCTTCGAGAAAAAGGGCAACTTTCACGTTCATTGGAACAGTTTTTATTTACAAGCACTATTATAAATATACACTCAAGAGCCAAAACATTATGACCACCCCTACATTTTGCAATGAACTCGCCTGATGACGTGGAAGGCACGTGATCAGGTGGAAGGGCATTTAACTGCCGCTGGAGAGTCTGAAGAATCATTCTTCACTTACTTCTGTGTGTGTGATGGGAAAGGCCGCGGATCTAAGCGACTTTGATAGCGGGCAGATTGTAATGCTAGTAGGCTCGAACAAGTATTTCCGAAGCTGCACGACTCGTGGGTTGTTCGCGATCTACAGTTGTTAGTACTTATGCAAAGTGGATGAATGACGGTGAAAAACCAGCAGTAGATGATATGGTATTGGACGTCCACACGCTATCACAGAAAAGGTCGTCGGAGACTGTCTCGCATGGTGAAGCAAAACCGGAGACAGACAGTGACTCATCTGACAGCCCAATACAATGCAGGGCCAAGTAGAATAGTATCGGAGCACACTGTTCAGCGGACACTGTTGGATATGGGGCTACGCAGCAAACGTCCCACTCGTGTGCCTTTGCTGACCAAGCGTCATCGCCAACTGCGTCTGCGCTGGGCCCGGTAACGTCGTGACAGGTCCATGGATCAGTGGGAAAGAGTTGCCTGGTCAGATGAATCACGGTTTGTCATTCATCACGCCGATGGCCGTGTCAGGATACGCCGTCTTCCAGGCGAACAGTTGCTCCCTCAATGTACAGTAGGTCAAACAAAGGCCGGTGGTGACGGTATAATGCTTTGGGGGACGTTCTCTTGGGCGTCTCTGGGACCCGTGGTTGTGGTAGAGCAGACCATGAATACTACAGGGTATCTGAACATCATTGCGGACCAGTTGCACCCTTACATGGCCTCTGTTTTTCCAGCTGGAAATGGAATGTTCTAACCGGACAACGCCCCCTTGTCACAAGGGTAAAATTGTGTTGGAGTGGTTCCAGGAACATGATGCTGAATTCCAGTTAATGTCCTGACCGCCTAACTCACCGGATCTCAATCGGAACACATTTGGGATGTCCTGTTACGGCAGCTCAGAGTTCAAAGACCACCAATTCACGCAATATCTCGGATTTGCGTGACCGTGGCTTAAACATTTGGTACAATCTGTCTCCGGACATCTACCAAGGACTTGTGGCATCCATGCCAAGGCGGGTTGAAGCTGTGTTGCGCGCCAAAGGTGGGCCAACTCGTTATTGACAGGTGGTCATAATGTTTTGGCTCTTGATTGTATATATATGTATATGTATATATAATGAATATTATACAAGGATATTATATTCTGGATTATTATACAAGGATATGAAAATAATAATAAAATTTTATCACGAGTGCACGATTAAATTACAAATACAGTTCACTGCAAGGTTGCAAGTTCTCGTGTCTACGTCGATTCTAGTTGCTTGGTCTGCGACAGATCTTAATTATCACACGGCGTGATACACGAAACCACAAGGGGCTCAATTTGGAAACAGGCTGAAACTCCGACATATTCCGTCACTTCAGAGAAAAGAAAGAAAAAAAAAAAAAAAAACACTTTGTTCGACTCGTCGTTGAACTGTTTTTCTTTTTTTTCTCCAAAAATCTCCCTTCATGAAAATCCATCAAGAAGGTGGGGGCCAGCTTCCCTCACTTATCTTTGGAGTACAAATTTCTCAGCTCATTATCTATCACCCATCATGAACAACTCGTCGTATAGTTCATATTCCAGAATGAATATGAACTATACGACGAGTTGTTCATTTCGACCTGCGAAGGTCGCATAGACTTTCGCTAATTTTATGAGTCTCATTATACAGGTAAAATATCTGCTATCAGTTTTAAGTGACAGGTTGTTCTCATCAGGACAAAACACTAATTGCATATAATATAACTATCCACAATATTGCTTATATGCTATCAAATTTTAGTGATGGTTTGTTATTTTAAACTTGTCAAATAACATACATTCCTCTCTCTTGGGAATGAAATGCCACAATTGTTCTCTTGAGAAAAATGCTACAGTGGGCATCCACTAAATATATCACAAATACTCCTTGATGGAAGGGGACTTCCCTGTGCAACTGGCCCGAATTCGGGAGTCATGGGGCTAACATTTGGTATTCTTTAATAAAAATGTGGTGACATTTAAATATTTCTAATATTTTGCTGGATTGCCGATACGACATACTTACACATATTGTTACAATAGTTAGCGAGGCTCCTCGTTTTTGAAAAATAGTTATAGCAATATACGCAGCCATAGAAGTCATGTACTTTAATTTCATACATTATCGCTGGATTGTATATTATTTATTACAAGAAAACTTATCAATAACAAAAATGATGGAGTGTCTTGGTGAATAGCGCTTGTGCTTCAGAACTGAGAGGACTAGATCCGAAACCCTATAAATAAAGCCATACTAAAATGACTGAAGTTCTCTGCTTATACAGAGATGGAGACGATAAATCAGAAGGTTGGATTATTCTTCAGTTGGACTCGAGGGAAAGAGAATAAATGCTACAGATTCCATCTCTGCGGATGCCATTTCAAATGTGTTTTCAATCCTTCCAGTCCAAGCTCACGCTCTATATATATATATATCTTGTTCAAATTTTCAATCGTTTATAAAGTACTTTTATTCATCCACTCATGTTCAAATACATTTTGTTTGAACTTGTAGTGGAGGACACTGGATGTTAATACAGTTTTTCAAATGTTATTTCAGTAATTAAATTTAATTAATTAATTATATATTTTTAAAATTTGTTGCATATATCTACCAATAGATGGCGCCAGATAAAATGAATGAAAATTATTTATAAAGGTATTTCTGCAATAGAGTGAAAAAAAGTAGGAATTGACTTTTAAAAAAAATTTGTTTTGTTAAAAATTTGTTGTTGTTTTCCATTATCGAAATTGGTAGACATCTAAAACCAAGTCCGAGAACCCGTGTGGTCTCTTAGAAAGAGGGAAATAGTTTTTTTTACTTTTTTAAAATTAATTAATCAGCTAATTAATTTTTATAAATGCGCGATATATTTGCGATATCGTACTTCCTACAATGCATTTTTTTTTTGGCAGGACAACGAATGTCGTGTTCTGCTAGTTTATTATAATGTTGCATCTAATGCGTAATAATGTTTGTTATTATAATGCTAGTTTATTATATGCAATGTAATGAAACAAACTTTAACAAAGCCATTTCTTCTTTGTTGAGAATCAGCTCTAAGTAATATTTCAATAAAAAATTCTTTCCCTCGACATTTACCCTGAACACTTGTTAAAAATACTTTTTTAATTTTCTTATGATTTAAAAGACTTTTATTTCAGCAGAGACAGGACTTTTTATAGTTGTTATAGTGAAACTTCTAGTATCTTCTTTCCTCCGACCTTTGAGTACTTAGTTTTCTACTTCACAGATATTTTCCTCCTCCCAAAAAAAAGTAACAAAAAATATCAATCAGGACATGTTCTTACGAGTACAAGAGATATAAACGGAAGAGAATTTATTATTTTTGTTTTTTTTTCTCTGTAGAGAAAAAAATAAATTGGAATGTAATAAACTCCTACACTGCAATGTGGAAACCTAATAAAGATTGGGTGTGCATTGAAAATAAACTGTTTTATGAACTTTTCTTTTGCTGCGCTGAGGAAAATATCATGAATACTTTATACTTTGTATAAGAAGAATTTCGTACAGTTTTTTCTCTCGCCAACAGGGTAAATCAGCTTTCTGCAAAAAAAACTGAAATCGTGCATAAGTAGAGAACAGCGCCCCCTGCAATGCAAATAGGGTAGTTCTTTGACGTGTTCCTTAGAAATGGAAATCAATATAGATTCAAATTGAAATGATATTTGATGAAAGGAGGGGGTGGGGAGGTATGCAAATTTCCTGAGCGACAGAAGCCGTGTCGCTGAAAGCAGGGACATGAAAAGATTATGTTGATGCGGCAATGGAAAGGTTTCGAGAAAATAGGTTTTTCAGTCCCTCTCTTTCAGAGAGACATCGGTGGGTACTTCTGAATTGACGAGCTTACCGCTTTTTTGAAGTGCCGAAAATGAAATGGATTGCCGACAGGGCTTCAAAAATTTTACGAGCTCCAATGTTTACGAAACGTAAATTCGTATAAATTGGTGTTCAATCAGATTAAATACCATATGGAATGGTCGGCCAAAATATTGCGTGTCCCTGATATTGATAAAGAAACTTAATATTAACAATAATAATTATGAACAATAATTAACATTATGAAGTTTTACTTTTAAAGTTCAATTAAATGATTAGTTTTTTTTTTTTATTCATGGTGCATGAGCGCATAACAGAAGAAAATTTAGATAATTGTTGCATAACATGATTTAGTAAATATATATCGAAGTCAAGTATTAGGTGTTTATAATATACTAGTTGAATATTAAAAAGAAAAATAATATTTAAAAAAATACACCATAGGATTTTATGAAATAGGAAACTGATATCGTTTTAATTGCATTTAGGTCCTGATGGCTGAGCTGTGGCTCGGTACAACAGGTTTTTCGGTTCGAATAATGTGCCATGGATGTTTGTAGTGGTTTGGAATCCCCTTAAATCGTAGGTCCCGTTCTAATAGGATCGTAGAGAATTGTGGGAGTAGTGTTACTCTCCTCCGTAGCATATCTTCAAGCTGCACGTGCCCCTTGGTTAGTGCTAAATGAATAACAGTCCTGCTGTCCTTGCTCATAGCATAAAGATTAACTCTCTTTATTGCCAGCTGCATTAGAACAACAACAACAACATTGTAGATTTTAAAAACTAAGACTAAGTAATAAAAGTTTGTTTCTTGGTTCACGAACACATTATAGAAGAAATTCAAGTATTGCTATATAAAATGCGTAAATATATAAGGAAATGCAATATCAGATGCTGTTAATAAATAATAGGTGAAAAATAAAGTTTGATGTAATTATATAAAATGATTAGATATATATTGTAATGAAATATCAGCTGTTGATAATAGATAAGTGAAAATAAATTTTTGTCATACGTCGGCAAGCTTATGATTTACCAATATATATACTACGGTGCCAAAAGTAAGATCAATATTTTTTTTTCAAAAACTCTTCATTTATTGTTCAAATTTACTTCCTCGCCTTCAAAGCAATCCTCCGGACACAATGCACTTATGCCAAGTTTTTTGCAACATCCTCATTGCATGCTAAAAAGTCATCGGCAGGGATGGCCTTCAAAAAGCGCGCGGCGATTCACGTTGAATCGTCGGTAGGCCTCGAAACTCACCCGAAAGGGAGTACAAAGCACCTGTCTTTCCCGCTGAGAAACGTTTAGTTTATATTCTCTCATCCCGAGAGGAAATATATTTAGCTCATTTATTCCGAACCACTCACAAAATTCCATGCCAATGCCAGGATTCGAACCTGAAGCATGTAGCACAATAGTTTGCTGGCAGACTTTCACCCATAGATACAGAATTTCATGCACTCTGCGCCTAGTCGAGTTTCGAGAGTCCTTCCACAAATCTATATTTATATGTCTTTAAATTTGTTAAATTTTATGTCTCTAATTTATGAGTGCGGTGTTTGTGCATGTGTAAATAAAGCTGTGTGTTCTCCAGACTGTGCTACAAACATCTCAACCTAACTACACCCATATTACACATACTACCACACACATATTGTACTAAACAAATATGTTTAATTTAATGAATGCATATCAAAAGGAAGGGTTAGAAATTTATTACCTTTTCCTATACAGATCGTGGGAGAAAAAAGAAGCCTATTCTATATTAAAAATGAAGTAGTTCATATTCTCTAACCATTAATAGACTAAGAGTGACGAAAATGAATACACTATCAGAGTCGTAAAATATTTCTTCCAACCCTACTTTCATTGAGCCTCGAGCGATGCTGGTTGAAAAACTCGAGCGAGCTCTATCTAATCAACAATTGCGTCACCTGCCCTCCTCCGGGCTGCATAAAATATCAAAATAACTCATCGGATTCTGCGAGAAATATCTGCGCGATATAAACCACCCTCGTAAAGTTGGCTTTCTTGTAGATGAGATATACTTTCGCTCTCTTGCAGCTTTGTATAGTTCTTATAGCATGAAATGGTTCTTTTTTCATGTCATAAGTCAAATTGATTTTTGATAAAAGATTATGGAGTGCTTGCACAGTTCTTTTTTCGATCATGTATAACTAACACTATTTCTCCAAAAATCAATATTAAATAGTATTTTCCTGTTTGTACAAAATGATTACTTTATTTATTCATTTTTTTTTTGTACAAAAATTTTGATGTAGCAAATATATGTACAGATTTGATTTCCTTAGTTTAATCATATATTAATCTTTGTAATTAATGAATATTATAGTTAATGTGTTTTTAAATAATATATGTTTATAATATGATAATAATATGTTTTTTAAAATATTATAATTATTCTATTATAATTAAACAAATATTAGCAATTATTCTCAAAAAATAGAATTCATTTAAAATTTGAATTTTTATTCAATTAAAGCTCTTAAAATGTAAAGCAAATGACAACAAAAACGGCTTAAAAAAATCAAGAAGAATTTATTACATTTTAGCATTAACTGATCTAATTCTATTTACTACTGATTATATATTACACTGCACAATCCCTTGAAGATCTATGAAATTCTTGACTAGTAATTATTTGTTACAGATTATATTTTCACATTATAAAGTTATCTTTATGAATGCTGTATGATAGTGATAGCTAAGATGGGTAAATAAGAAAAAGAAAATTCCAAGTATAGTTTACACGCTTTCAATAAATTCGTTTAGAAATTCTTTTTGTAATTATAATTGAATTTTTTTAACACAGTACATTTGGCAATATCAGATTAATAAAATCCATAAAGAAAAAAAAATCAATGTTTTCCAGACAAATCGTTTTGGTGGATTTTGATGATAGTATAATTAAAAAAAATTTTTTTTTGTATAATTTCAAATTTTTATCGTTTTCAGTTACGAATTTCTGTAATATAATCCTCTTAACCTTCCTGTAATCTAACCTAAATATCTTATTAAATAAGTATGTTTAAATTAATGAATGCATATCAAAAGGAAGGGTTAGAAATTTATTGCTTTTTCCTGTATAGATTGTTCAGAAAAAAAGCCTATTCTATTAGAAACCAAGTAGTTCTTATTCTGTAACCATTAACAGGTCGATGGTTACGATGGTTACATTCTGTATATTTTGTACTGTTCTGTACTGTTCTGTACATTTTGTACATTCTGTACATTACATTTACGATGGTTACATTCTGTAATATCAGATCAATACAATCAATCAGATCAATTTTTACATTCTGTAATATCAGATCATTCTGTAATATCAGATCAAGAAATATTTTACGATGGTTACATTCTGTAACCATCGTAAAATATTTCTTGGCGGCCCTACTTTCATTGAGCCTCGGAGCGATGACGCCTGAAAAAAACTGGAGCGAGCTCTGTCTAATCAACATTTGCGTCACCTGGCCCTCTTCCGGGGTGCATAAAATATCAAAATAACTCATCGGATTCTGCGAGAAATATCTGTGCAATATAATATCCAACATCGTAAAAGTTGGCTATCTTAGATGAAATATACTCTCTATCTCTCTCTTGCAGCTTTTTGTATAGTTCTTATAACATGAAATGGTTCTTTTCATGTTATAAGTCAAATTGATTTTTGATAAAAGATTATGGAGTATTTGCATATTTCTTTTTTTCGATCATGTACAGGTTATATTATTTCTCCAAAAAAGAATATTAAAAAGTATTTGCATGTTTGAACAAAATGACTACTTTTTTTTTTTATTCATTTATTTATTATTATTATTTTTTTCAGTTTTTTAAGTTATTACAATTGTGCAAAAATTTATAGGTACAGTACAGATTTGATTACCTTAGTTTATTTATATATTAATCGTTTTTAATGAATTAAAATTACATCTAATGATCTTGAAAAACTTGGAAAAAAAAGAATTTATTTAATTTTTATTCTCAAAAAAAAAAAAAAGAATTTTGTATTGTATTCAATTAAAGTCATTAAAATATAAAACAAATGACAACAAAAAACGACTTAGAAATACAGAAGAATTCATTCCATTTTGACATTAATTGATCTGTTTCTATTTACTACTGATTATATAGAACACAGTAAATTCCCTTGAAGTTCTAGGAAATTATTGATTAGAAATTATTTGTTACAGATTATATTTTCACGATACAAAGATATGTTTATCAATGCTTTATGATAGCTAATATGAGTATATAAAGAGTGTCCAAAATTGAAGCATGACGTAATGCTTTTAATGAAGAGGAGTTGTTTCAGAAAATAAATTGACTTGTACGACCAATGCCAAACATAAAGATGCATTTTGAAGAAAAAATCAGCTCTTCCATTACCAAATATTCCAGATTAATTAGGATATATAGGAATTCAAATCTTTCGTGAATTTTGGGTCACAATATAAAATTCCGCGTATGTTACATGCTTATATGTAAAATTAAAATTAAATTAAATTAAAAATTACAGTTAATTGAATTTAAATTACAGTTAATGTTTTTTAAAAAATCGTTTAATTTCTTGATTCTCTAAAAACAGAAATCATGTATAATAATAATGTATTAAATTTTTTTTTGTATAATTATAATTGATTTTTCATCTTCAAGCTACACGTGCACCTTGGGTAGTAGTAAATGAGTAACAGTGGTGCAGCCTTTTTGCTTATGTCATAAAGATTTACTGTCTGTATTCCCAGCTGCATCAGAACAAGAACATAATTGATTTTTAATATAGAATATTTGGCAATACCAATTTAATAAAATCCATAACGAAAAAAAATCAATGTTTTCCAGACAGGAAAATATTAATAGATATTGTTATTCGATTTTTAAAATTTCTTTTTATAATTTCAAATTTTTGATGATTGTTTTCAACTCTGAATTTCTGTAATCTAACCCTCGTTCTAAATCACACAATCGCTTATTGAATAAATATGTTTAATTTATTGCCTGCATATCAAAAGTAAGAGGTGGAAATTTATTGCCTTCTCCTATATAGATCGTGGGAAAAAAGTATATTTTATATTAAAAATCAAGTTCATATTCTGTAACCATTAACAGAATAAGAGTGGCGAAAATGAGTACACTATCAGAGTCGTAAAATATTTCTTCGAGCCCTTACTTTCATTGAGCCTCGGAGCGATGCTGCCTGAAAAAACACGAGCGAGCTTCATCTCATCAACATTTGCGTCACATGGTCTCCTCCGGGCCACATAAAATATCAAAATAACTCATCGGATTCTGCGAGAAATATTTGTGCAATATAAATCCAGCATCGTAAAGTTGGCTATCTTAGATAAGATATACTTCTCTCTCTTGCAGCTTTGTATAGTTCTTATAGCATGAAATGGTTCTTTTTCATGTTATAAGTCAAATTGATTTTCATAAAAGATTCTGGAGTTCTTGCACATTTTTTTTTCGATCGTATACAGCTTGCATTATTTAAAAAAAAATGAATATTAAGAAGTATTCCCATATTTGTGCAAAATGACTACTTTATTTATTCATTTTTTTTTTTACAATGCACAAAAGGTGGATTGTACAAAAGGTGTTTTTTTCTCTGAAGTGACTATATAGGCCGGAGTTTCCACCTGTTTTTCAAAGTGAACCCCTTTGTGGTATCGTGTATCACGCCGTGTGATAATTAAGATCTAGCGCAGACTAAGCAATTAGATTCGACGTAGACTCAAGAATCTCCGACCTCCGACCTGGGAGTGAGTGGTACTTATGGATTAATCGTGCACTAGTAATCAAATTTTATTTTTATCATTTTCATATCTTTGTATAATAATCCAGATTTCATTATCTCCCTATCTTTTCTCTCTCTCTCTTTCTATATATATATATCTATCTCTCTATATATATATATAGAGATATATTACTTATATATAATATATATATATATTCCACTATATATATATATATATATATATATACACTATCTGGAAGAAAGTGACGGGACACCCCTCGAAAAGTAGAAAAAGTCGACAATACAGCTGACACATGCCCAATAATAAGTATCACGTGTCAGCCATATCCTATAAATACTCTGGACTAGAGTTGTTTTTTGTCAAGATGTCGCCACGGGAAGAGTTGTCTGAGTTCGAGAAAGGTGTGTTGGTTGGATTGCATCTTGCCAAGGTGTCAATTAGGGGAGGTATCCCTCTCTGTAACTGCTCAAAATCAACTGTAGCACGTGTTGTGTGTTGCTACAAGACTGAGGAAGACAGTCAAACTGTCAGAACAAACCCCGAAGTGGGCGACCTACAGTTCTCACCAGCAGGGACCGGCGGGTGCTCGGCAGGGAGATTCGAAGTAACCATCAAACATCAATGGATAACATCGCTAATGAGTTTAGACAAGCCACAATTGTTGGCCGTTCCGACCAAGACTCTTCGTATCGAGGCCCATAATTAGGTTACACTGGACGTTCGGCGGCCCATAAGCCTTTGATTACGAAAACCAACAAGAGAAAGCGCGCCCTCGATGGGCCAAAGACCACCGTACTTGGACTTTGGATGACTGGAAACGCGTCCTTTGGAGTGACGAGTCACGATTTACCCTTTTCCGTTCCGATGGCGTTTACCAGGGAGAACACCTTTTGCCCGAGTGTGTCGTCCCAACTGTAAAGTTTGGTGGAGGAGGATTGATGGTATGGGTCTGTTTCTCCTGGTACGGGGCTGGCCCGCTGGTGAAGGTTGATGGTGCGATGAATGCCGATAGATACTGTGATATTCTCGACAATCATGTCCTTCCTACCTTGTGGGCAACGTACGGTATGGATGATTGCTGGTATCAAGACGACAACGCAACATGCCATGTTGCAAGGATGACTCTTGATTGGTATGTCAACAACAACGTTAAACGCATGGAGTGGGCGGCACAGAGCCCTGATCTAAACCCAATTGAACATCTCTGGGATGAATTGGACCGTCGGTTGAGGGCCTGCCCCCCACTCCCCAAAAAGCAAGCCTGAACTATGGAACTTCCTGTTAAACATTTGGAAGGAAATTCCTCTTACCACTATGGCTAATTTAGTGGAAAGCATGCCCAGAAGGGTTGCAGCTGTGATCGCAGCCAAAGGAGGCCCTACCTCCTATTAATTTTAATAAATATGGGTTTATGTCGTTATAGTGTCGTGTCCCGTCACTTTCTTCCACATAGTGTATATCTACAGATATACATGAGAGAGACATTCCACTGTATATATATATATATATATATATATATATATATATATATATATATATAGAGAGAGAGAGAGAGAGAGAGAGAGAGAGAGAGAGAGAGAGAGAGAGAGAGAGAGAGCTCAGAGAGAGAGAGAGAGAGAGAGAGAGAGAGAGAGAAAAGAGAGAGAGAGAGAGACATTCCACTGGATATATATATATATATATATAATGCTTGTAAATAAAAATTAAAGTGTTCCCATGAACCGGTTTGAAAGTGGCCTTCTTCCTGAAGCAATTATAGGTCTAATATAGGCCGAGACGTTACACCAGGTATTCATGTTCCCAAAAGAATTAAATTAATGAACTTAAATACAAAAGATCCCATTAATTAATTTTTTATAAAAATAAAATAATTAGGTCAATATCTTTGTTATATTTTGATAATTTAGTAGATCAGTCCAGTGGAATGTGTTGGTAAATTAAACGTTTTGCTATTTAAAAACAACTAATCATACAATTAAACATTATAAGTTAAACTTCATAATGTTAAATCAGCATCAATTTCAGGGACGTGCATTATTTTCACCGACCTTTCCGTATGGTATTTAATCTGATTTACCCTCATTTATACGAATTCACGTTCACTAAACATTCGAGGGTCGTAAAATTTTGAAGCCCTGTCAGCAAAATGCATTTCATTTATAGGCACTTCAAAAAAGCGGTAAGCTCGTCAATTCCAGAAGTACCCACCGATGTCTCTCTGAAAGCGGGACTGAAACCTATTTCTCGAAACCTTTCCATTGCCGCATCAACATAATCTTTTCATGTCTCTGCTTTCAGCGACACGGCTTCTGTCGCTCAGGAAATTTCCTTACACCCCCACCCCCTTTCATACCCCAAATATCATTTCAATATGAATCTACATTGATTTCCATCTCTGAGAAACACGTCAAAGAGCTACCTATTTGCATTGCAGGGGGCGCTGTACTCGTACTTATGCACGATTTCCTGTTTTTTCTTTGCAGGAAGCTGATTTACCCTGTTGGCGAGAGAGAGCGAGAAAAAAACTACAAAATTCTTATGCGGGAGTATAAAGTATTCAGGATATTTTCCTCAGTGCACCTAAAAAAAGAAAACTTTCTAAAGCAGTTTATTTTCCAATGTACTACACCCATCTTTATTAGGTTTCCACATTGCCGTGTTGGAGTTTATTACATTCAATTTATTTTTTTCTCTACAGAGAAAAACAAAAATGATAAATTCTCTTTTCCGGCTTTATATCTCTTGTGAGTAAGAACATGTCTTGATTGATATTTTTTTTTTTTTTTGGGAGGAGGGAAATATCTAGAAGTAAAAATCAAGTACACAAGATCGGAGGAATAAAGATACAAGTTTCACTAAAACAACTGTAAAAAGTCATATCTGCGTTGAAACAAAAGTCTTTTAAATCGTAAAAAAATTAAAAAAAAGTATTTTTAACAAGTGCTCAGGGTGAAAGAAAAAGAATTTTTTTAAAACACGTTTTTTTTTAGTTTAAGCTAAAATTAGTTTTTGGTGATTGAAGTAGATCTGTTTTCAATCAAAAGTTTTAAATTGAAAGATTATTTACTAGTAGATCAGATTCTCAACGAAGTAGAAATGACTTTGTTAAATTTTGTTTCTTTACATTACAGCATTAGTAATAATTCTTTTTAGACAGAACAACTTTCCGTTCAGAGTCTGCAAGGTATAAGAAGAACAAAAGGGCAATGCAAGTTTTCAGGATAAAAGACAATTTATAATATTAATAACTTAATTCTCGTGTCCTTATTTTTTCAAAATAAAGCTTAAATACTAGTTAAAATATTAAAAGCTAATTATTTAAACAATTTTTGAAACTAGTAGTTTAAATATCTTCTCCTTCGCTTTGGCCAGTGAAGAACAGTAGCTTGTTGCGCCAGTGAAGAAGAAAGTAGTTTAAATATTTCACCTGATGCCATTCTTCAATCATAATTATCTCGGTACTTACGTATTAACGATACCTTGGCGACAGACTTGGCGGTTTTTAAGTGTCGCCAATCTAATAGCTACAGATTTGGCGGTTTTTAAGTGGCGCCAATCTAACAGCTGCAAATTTGCTGAGTTTTGACGCCATTTTGTAGTGCTACGAAAATACGTATTTGGGATTTGCCAGAAACAGAACAAGATGCAATTTTTTTTTTCAGGAGCGAAATATTTTTACCAAAAAAACGAAAATGTCCCAATTCCCATGACATGAAACTTTATTTTGGTAAACGTAAGTTTTGGAAATGCAATTTCAGTCAGTGTGCTTATCGTGTGGGACTTAGAAAAGACAAATGGTTTGAGGGAAGCAGAATTCCATTATGTACAGCTTTGAGATTCATATACTGCTGGTGCAAGGAGTTGACGTCGATTAAATTTTGTGAAAAGCAACTTGATTTATCGGATAAAACTGTTATAGATTGGCACAATTACATGCGTGAATTATGTGTCTTGGATATGGAGAATAAACCAAAAAAGAAGGTAGGTGGACCAGATTGCATTGTGGAAATTGATGAAAGTTTGTTTGTTTGTATAAAGTGTTTTGAATTTTGAAAGCGTTTTTGATTTTAAATGAAGTGTTTTATATATATTTTATTATTTGGAACAAAAATTTTAAGTGTAGATTGGCGCCACTTAAAAACCGCCAAATCTGTAGCTACGGTAGGCGCGTGTGCTCTTTATTGGCGCAACTGTCGCCAAGGTATCGTTAATACGTAAGTACCATTACCTCTCTCTTTAGATATCGTTATTTTTACTCCAATATTTTCCGATACAAATCAAATATATTTCTCTAATATTTTTCAGAGTCCTTCAACGACATCACTTTGTTTAATCTAATATTTTCCAATGTTGTTTCAATATATTTCTTCTGTGTTTTCCAGTTTGCTTTTCAATCTCTGATCAAAGCAATATACATTACAATTAACTCGTATACAAAGTGGCTTAAATACATTGCAAACATAAAAACACGGACAAACAATAAATATGAAGATCAAAATATTGAACTGCATAAAAATATATATATATAAAAAAAAAACACAAAAATTTGTACAAAATATACAGTGACAAGATTTAAAAAGATGTCGACCTGGAAGTCTGAAAAATCAGATGTAAATTAGTGAACACAAAGGAAATAAATTATGACATCCGCAGGATATTTTTATCACAGACTATATACCCATTATGATATTATAAACCATGTTATGATAACTGGCTCCAAATCCGACATATCTAGTGACATATTCAATATAGAGTAGACAAAATCACTTTCCATTTAGAGGCGGCAAGGTATAAAAGAATTAGATAGCAATACAAGCATTTTCATAAGATAAAAAAAAAACAGTCAGACGAGACGATAGGATCTCATCAATATTAACAATAATAACAGGTGGGCTGAAAAGTTCATAGGCTAACAAATAGATAGCTCTACTAGTATTAAATCCATATGAATTTTTAGTTAACCCTAACCTTCAAAAGGCACGTGTATAAATTTGACAGCTGTTGCACTATTAGTATGTGAGTTATAGCATTTTTAGTGTTCATCACGTGCAGTCCACTCGGCTGGCTGTCGATTGGACTCCGGTGTGAAATGATGGAGCCATGTTTCATCCATTGTCACATATCGACGTAAAAATTAGGTTTATTACGATTGAACAGCTCCAAACACTGCTTAGAATCATCAATTCGTTGTTGTTTTGGGACGATTGTGAGATCGCGCGGCACTCACTTTGAACAGAGCTTTCGCATATCCAAATATTCATTCATGATATATCCAACACGTTACTTTGATATCTTTAGGGTCTCAGCTATCTCAATCCACTTCACTTTACGGTTATCAGAAATTATTTTGTGGACTTTTTTAACGTTTTAGTCTGTAACAGCCTCTTTAGGGCTCCACTGCGTGCATCGTCCTCGGTGCTCATTTCGCCTCGTTTAAATTTAGCAAACCACTTCTCTACGGTAGATTTTCCTGGTGCAAAGTTCGAATAATGTTTATCAAGCCAAGCTTTGACTTCAATAGTATTTTTCTTTCGTCAAAAAGCAATGCTTTATTCACACACGAAATTCCATTTTATCTATTTTTTCAAACTAACAAAAGTTGCTTCACTAAAAATGCTATAACTCACATACTAATAGTGCAACAGCTGTCAAATTTATACGCGTGTCTTTTGAAGGTTAGAGTAGCTAAAAATAATATGGATTTAATACTAGCAGCGTAATCTATGTGTCCCCTACGAACTTTTCAGCCCACCTGTTATGAATACTGCGACATTTGTAACGAATTTATTTCAATTAGATGAGCTGCATTAGCTATAGATCCTGCCTTTTCAAAATCAACAATGTAAAGATATAATTTTTAAATTCCATCAAAAGTTAAACTTCCCACAGCAGATCAATTAGACTTTATTTCGAAAAACTTTTTATGTTCATTTATAATTTATTATCAGCATCTGATATTCTTCAATATATTTTTAATCATCTTATGCAACAATATTTGAATTTCATCTATTATGTGATCTTACACCAATGAATAAACTTCCATGAAGTATTCAAGCTTTTAAAAATGTAATTAAAATGAATTCCAATTTCATAAAATCCTACGGTATATTTTTAAATATTTTTCCTTTTCAATATACGGCTAAACTATAAACATCTAATGCTTGAACTTCGATAAATATTTACTAAATTATGTTATGCAATAATTACCTAAAATTTCTTCTGTTATGCGCTCATGCAACCATGAATAATTTTTAATGATCCATGAACGAGTCCATCGTCCCAGAAAACAATCTCGACAATTCTATGTCCCTGTGTCATCTTTCGGGACAATTATGCTTGTGTGTATCCCATAAACGAACCAAACCCAAGGGCTGCTCCTGAATGGAGTAATTATTAATGAGAACACCACACCTCCCCTATGTAAATCTGGCTCACAATTTGCTCGCCGAGACTCAATCATCCCTAGGGCTTCAAATGCCGGGGCTTATCGTCCGGAGCACGTTGCGCCCCTATCCGCCAATTAACTTTTAAGTGAATTTTCTGCAAGGGGCTTCCACACCACTTTGGAACGATACGTCTCCCTTCGAGAAAAATCGAGTGAAACGCAGGGGCGGCATCTTGAGAATTTAATAATTTCCGTTAAGACGGTGCAGCCCTATGCTGCGTATTTCGCAGCAGTTCTTCTCCCCTGTGGGATTTCCGATGGATTAATTCCTAATTTCGTTCTGGTTAAAGATTCGTTTCGCGCATCGGCTCATTTGATATTGATGCGGTAAAAGAGCTGCCTCACTTAATTCGGTTATCTTTGAAGCAGTTTTGATTTAAATAAGACACTCCGTTGAGGAAAAGAATTGGAATATAAATAATCATTTGGGAATGGATTTTTTTATTGGTACTGACATGTAGAGTGAACGCGTTGTGCTTTTTGAACTGAGTAAAGTTGAATTCAAAATCCGGATTTGCAAAGGCCGAATTGATTGTTCTCGTATCTACGCCTTGAATGGGCTCGTTAAATGAGTGAGCATAAACTTGAGGAAGTATGAAAACTGTCCTTCGGTCAACTGTCAATGACTTGTAGAGGGTCTGTTCGTATAACGCATTGCGCTTCTGAACTGAGTGAGTTCAATACGAAATCCGAATTTGCAAAAGTAGAATTGATTGTTTCCATGTCTAAGCCTTGAATGCGCTCATTAAATCAGTGAGCATAAACGTTACTTCCATGAGGCTCAAAAGGAAGAATGAGAACTGCACTCAAATAGTATGCGGCCGGATGGTCGATTGACTAACGCTAAGGCCTTTGGTACTACACGCCTCAGGTTCAAATCCTGGAGTTGGTATGGAAGTTTGGTGGATGTTCGAATCTTGGCTGTGGTGAGTGGTTCGGAATCCACTTTAAACTGTAGGTACCGGTCTGTTCAGCCTAATATGTGCCCAAGATGACCGTAGAGCGGCAAACCAAACCAAACATCAAAGAGTATTTCTAAAATTGCCGTTATCATGAAAAGGGGGCCATTGAGGACAAGATGTTTGAATTCTAAGAATTCATGATGAGTGCAGAAACATATATCGCCCAAGTAAAATAAATATTTTTTAATGATTTTTTATTCCCTTTATATTTATATATTTGGGGCCTGAATGGCCGAGTGGCTAGTGCTCTGCCGCTCGGGTACCACAGGTTTCGGATTCGAGTCCGATCTGGCGGCGGTGCCATGGATGTTTGTAGTGGTTCGGAATCTACTTTAAACCGGTGGTCCCAGCCTAACACGATCGTAGAGCCTCGCGGGGTTATTATTAATCCACGTCCGTAGCTTATCTTCACGCTACACGCACCTCCTGGGTAGTCCTAGGTGAGTAACGTCGGTGCAGCGCTTGCCTTAAGGCATTCAAGTCAACCGTTTAAATGTTTGCCAGCTGCATTAGCATTAAAAAAAAAATCCTTCCTTCCATGAGGCTCGAAAAGAACAATGAGAACCGTCTTCAAAAAGTATTTCTAAAATTTTCATTGCCATGAAAAGGGTGCTATTGAGAAAAGAATTACGTTATAAATAATCATTTGTAAATTGAATTTTTTATTTGTGTTGCTACTGACTTGTAGAGGCCATTTGGAACAACGCGTTGTGCTTCTGAACTGAGTGAGTTGAATTCGAAATCCGAATTTGCAAAAGCAGAATTCATTATTCCCATGTCTGCGCCAAACCCATTAAGCAGCCTAACTACTGCGATGCATTCTCACAATCGTAACTGAGTTCCTTCATGTTTTACAAGCAGTGGCTCGAACCTGAGTCTGGAACATTTTTTTCTTAATCATTTAAACAGGATAATTACAAAAATTAAGTGCCTCTTACTAATAATTATGCTTTTGAATGCGATTGCAATTTATTTTATTCTGCATGATATGTCTCCTGAGAACCTGGGCCTGATGGTCAGTGGCTATCGCTCTGGCACTCGGTACCACAGGTATCTGGTTCGAATCCCGTCGGTGCCATGAGTGTTTGTAGTGGTTCGAAATCCACTTTAAACCGTAGGTCCCGGTCCTAACAGGAGCGTTTGGGGGGCATTGTTGCTCCGCGTCTGTGGTCTATCTTCAAGTTACATGCGCCCCCTGGGTAATGCAAAGTGAGTAATGTCTGTGCAGCGCTTGCCTTAAGGCATTCAAGACCAAGCTGTCTAAGTGTTTGCCAGCTGCATTAGAAGAAAGAAAAAAATGTCTCCTGAGAACCAAATTGTTTTTGGGGTTATCGAATAAAATTGAATACATTTAAAAAAAAAAAAAATTTTGTCTATAGAAGGTAATTGGCGTGCGCACAATGGTTTTTCAGGAACTTATATAAAGAAATTTTATCCGTCAATTACACACTGTATATTGCTAGAGTGATGTATCTTTAGCTAATTTGATGAAAATTTGGTCATAAATCACGTGAGGGATTTGACAATTGTTCTAGAAATAATAAGAGATTAGTTAATTAGAGTGCAATTTTAATAAGAGAGGGTTTGATTTAGAACGAGGATTATATTACAGAAATTTGTAGTTGAAAACGATCAGAAATTTAAAATCATACAAAAAAAATTTAAAAATCTAATATAAAAATCCACCAAATGATTTGTCCGGAAAACATTGCTTTTTTCTTTATGGATTTTATTAATTTGGTATTACCAAATATTCTGTGTTAAAAAAACATTTATAATTACAAAAGAATTTTTAAACGAATTTATTGAAAACATGTAAAGTATACGTGCTATTTTCTTTTCTATTTACACATATTAGCTAACTTAAAGTATTAATAAATATAATTTCATATCGTGAGGATACATTCTGTAACAAAGAATTTCTAATCAAGAATTTCCTGGAATTACAAAGGAATTTACTGTGTAATATATAATCAATAATAACTAGAATTACTTCATTTAATGATAAAATATAGAATTCTTGTAACGTCTCGGCCTATACTAGACCTATAACAGCTTCAAGAAGAAGCCTCTTTCAGGATCATTGGAAGCTTTAAGCACTCTTTAAGTTTTATTTATAAGCACTATATTTATACATACATATATACAAATACAGAACTCTGGATTATTATACAAAGAAATAAAAATAAAAAATATAAATATTATCACACGTGCTGTTCACTCCAAAGTCGGAGATTTTCAGAGTTCTCGAATCTACGTCGAAACCAATTCCTGGTCTACGGCAGATCTTAATTATCACAAGGCGGGATTCACAAAACCACAAGAGGCTCACTTTGGATACTTGATGGAAACTCCGGCCTGTTCAATCACTTCAGAGAAAAACGATACACCTCTGGTCGACTAGCAGCAGAATTATATTCTTCACCAAAAACTGCCTTTTAAGACAATACATCAAGAGGAGGGGGATCAGCTTCCCTTACTTCTCATTGGAGTAGACATTTCTCTGCTCATGGTCTATCACCCATCACGATGGAGTAACATATGGTGTTGTCCATATTCAATCTGAAATTATTTAGACCTGTGAAGTTCGCACAGACATTCGCTAATTTCCTGAGTCTCATTATACAAGATACCGAATATCTGCTACCAGATTTGATTGGTAGGTTGTTACCATTAGTATAAACACTGATTAGTGTATCGCATGGGAGAAAACCCGAAAAACTCCCACCAGGTAGTCCGAATAACGCAGTGAAACGCTGAACACCACAAACATCATCGAGTCTTCTCGTTTTGAAATAGTGTATACAACAAAGCCGACAATGGATTTAACCTCCGCCCTAATGTTCACCAGCGGCGTGCGTTGCCGCTGAACCACGAGTCGTGCAGTTTTAACTCTCGTTGTATCCTTGTTATTGGAGTATTGTGAATATTTATTCCTGTATATATATATATATATAATAATTATTCCTATTATTACTATTATGGATATAATATTTATTCCTATTATTGCCTGAATATTTTTACTGAATTTTAGTGGGCACAAATAGCATGAATTTTAAAATTTTAATTCCTATATATTTATTAAACTAAAAATTAATTCCTATATATAAATATTAATTATTTATACAAGATACCGAATATCTGCTATCAGATCTGGTGAGAGGTTGCTCCCACTAGTACAAAACACTAATTGTATGTAATATAACTACTCACAATACTAACATGTAATATAACTACTCGTCAGCTGTCACATTTGAGTGATGGTTTCTTATTATATACTTGTCAAATAGCACACATTCCTCTCTAATGAGGATGAAATGCCAAAATTCTTCCCGTGACAAAAAATGCTACATTCTACTCGATTTGTTAAGCTGTTTTTTTGTTGCCATTTGTTTTATTTTAATGGTAATTGGATAAAAATTCAAATTTTTATAATTTCTGTTTTCGAGAATAAAAAAAATTTAGTTAATTTTTTTGAAGTTTTCTGAGAAAAAGTAATTGTAATTTTAATTCATAAAAAAGATTAATATGTGAATTAAAGTATGCTAATCAAATCTGTACGGTATATATAAATTATTGCACAGTTGTAAAAACTGAATAAATATAGTAATCATTTTGAACAAATATGCGAATGCTATTTAATAATGGAGAATTTCGGAGAAATAATGCGATCTATACATGATCGAAAAAAGAAATGTGCAAGAGCTCTAGAATCTTTTATCAAAATCAATTTGACTTCTAACATGAAAAAGAACAATTTCATGTTATAAGAAAGCTGCAGGATAGATAGAAAGTATATCTCATATAAGACAGGCAACTTTATGAGGGTGGATCTATATTCACAGATATTTCTCGCAGAATCCAATGAGTTATTCTGATATTTTTATATAGCCCGGGGAGAACAGGTGAGGCAAATGTTGATTAGATGAAGCTGGCTCCAGTTTTTTCGGCACACCCCGAGGCTCTATAAAAGTAGGGCCACGAAGAAATATTTTACGATTATGATATTGTACTCATTTTCGTCACTGTTATTCTGTTAATGGTCATAGAATATGAACTACTTCATTTTAATATAGAATATGCTTTTTTTTCTGAACAATCTATACAGAAAACGGCAATAAATTTCTAGCTCTTGCTTTTGATATGCACTCAGCAAATTAAATATATTTGTTTAATAAGAGATGTAGTGTGCAGGTTGGGCAGCTAGATTGTAACTGGGTTATGTTAGGTTGAGATACTGGGAGGCACAGGTTAGAAAACCTACAGCTTTATTTACACATGCATAAATATCACGCACATATAATTGTAGACATACAATATTTAACATTTAACATATAATTGTATATTCGTGGAAGGATTCCACTTCTAAGCCAGGGCTCCATAATAGTAGGCCGAGAAGAAATATTTTACGACTTTGATAGTGTACTCATTTTCGTCACTCTTATTCTGTTAATGGTTATGGAATATGCTTTTTTCGTATGATGTATATGGAAAAATCAATATATTTTTAGCTCTTACTTTCACACACCAGTAAATTAAGTATATTTATTTAATAAGAGTTTGTTTGATTTAGAACGTGGATTAGATTACAGAAATCTATAGTTGAAAACAATCGTCAGAAATTTTAAATGATACAAAAAAATTTCAAATCTAATCACAAAAATCCATCAATTGAATCGTCTGAAAAACATTAATTTTTCGTTTGGATTTTATTAATTTGGTATCACCAAATATCCTGTGTTAAAAATTTGGTATTACCAAATGTTCTGTGTTCCGACCCACTCGTTGCAGAACTCTCTAACTTAATCACAAAAAATCTTCTTTTTAAGACAATCGGTCAAGAGTGGAGGGAGTCAGCTTCCGTCATGTTTCATTAGAGTAGACATTTTCTCAGCTTGTGGTTTATCGCCCATCACGATGAAGCAACTCATGGTATGTAGTTCATATTCAATTTGTAGGCTTTGAGACATGTGAAGTTCGCAAAAGCCATTTTCTAATTTACGAGTCCCATTATGCATGATACCAAATATCTGCTATCAGAATTGAGTGGCAGGTTGTTTTCATGAGTACAAAACACTAACTGCATGTAATATAACTACATAACACTGCTTTGTCTGCTGTCAAATTTGAGTGATGGGCTATTATTTTTATACTTGTCAAATAACATACATTCTCTCTTGGGAATGAAATGCCAAAATTCTTCTCGTGAGAAAAAATATGCTACAGTGAGGATCCACTAAATATACCACAAATAATCGTCGATGGATAGGAAGGCTTCCCGGGCAACTGGCCCGAATTCGGGGTGTCATATGGATAAAATTTGGTATTATTTAATAAATGTATAGCATCATTTAAATGTTTCTAATATTTTGTTCATTGTCGACACGACATGTTAGTACAATAGTCAGCGAGTCTCCTCCTTTTTGAAAAGAGTTACAGCAACATACATAGAAGTCTAATTCGAGTCCCTATCCTTTCCCCTCACAAATTATCGTTGGGTTGCATATTATTTAATACAATGGTATTTATCAATAACAAAATGCCGGAGTGGCTTGGTGAATAGTGCTTGTGCTTCAGAACTGATAGAAGTAGGTTCAAAACCCTATTAACAAAGCCGTACTACAATGACTAAAGTTCTGTGCTTATACAGAGATGGGGACGATAAATCAGAAGGCTGGATTATCCTTCATTTGAGCTCGAGGAAAATAGAATAAATACTATACATTCCATCTCTGTAGATGCCGTTTCAAATATGTAGGCGATGTGACTGATTCGTTGCATAGTGGCAACGTACGCAACCAGCTATACAAAAAAGGCTTAAATTATAATCCTCTGGCATGATCAACTGCAGCCCTATTTCAGAAACGAGGAGATTCGATTGCTGTTTTGACAATGGGTGTAAAGTGTTACTCATCGATAGTGAAGCTACATGGTGAAAGTTTTCCGGGTTTGTTTCTTTATGACACGCAAATAAAGATATCATTACCCTTAAAATTCCTCCCAGAAAGAATGTCTTGTTCGCATTTGGGAGTGCCAGATCATAAAAAAAATGCAGGTGAGCATTCAAATAACACTGAATCTGCTGCATATCTGTCGATATGAAACCAGTGACTCAGGTTTAAAGTGCTCGTCATAGAAAAATAATGACAACAATACTTTAGCACATCTTCATCATCATCATTGGCGCAACAGCCCCATGGTGGCCAAGGCCGTCTGCCTACTGGAAGATTACTGAAAAGAAATGATTTCTTTTTTTACGGTACAGGGTTGTTAGTTCTACGCCCAACGCTCTATAGTCATATTAGACCGGGACCTTTAGTTTAAAGTGGATTCCGAACGACTATCCATGACACCACTGGGACTCCACCCGCAGCCTGTGGCTTTGAGCGCTAGTCACTCGGCCATCAGACCAAGACATCTTACAGTTGTTATTAAAAAATACAGGAACTGTTTAGACGTCGAAAGATCTTTCGTAAACAGTATTAATCCAAATTTGGGAAATACACATTTATTTAAAAAACATTGCTTTTTATGTAAGACGCTCTTGATTTTCCATTATTCATTTTGCTCTTTTGATGTTTCAGAGACGAAACAAAAATTCTTCCGCCACTTTCAGTTCCGCGGAAGTATTTTAAGTTCCCCAAAACAATTCCTCAAGTCCGGGAATATTTGTCTTCGATTTCAGCCGCAGATGTGTATTGGAATTCCATCGACGGGAAGCCAAGAAATATTTCCGGGGAACAATATTTGATTTTCGGCATCTGTTCCCTCCGCAATCCATCAAAGTCGGGAAAGTCGAAAACAATCACTTCACTTCAGCCGCCGTCATGGATTCAAAATGCCACTTCCGATATTTCGCGGTCGGGATTCCGCTTTCCTTTCCTTTTCCTGATTCCCATCGACGTTTTTGACTGTTTTTAAAACTGCTTTTTCTTTTATTTAGTTATTTTAGCACACTGTGTTTCAAAATTTTGGGTGGACTGCTTTAGTTGAAATATTTGAAAGGGATTTAGAAATATGTAAGAATTGTACACATTTTGAGTTTTTTGTTTTATAATATTTTGCTTTAGCTGCTATTCTTTTATTGGTTAAATTTATCTTATTTATTAGATCATATATTAGGGTGTTATCATTATTACGTCGTTTTTCTGAAGCTTGAATTGAAATTCTCATTATTTCGTTGTTTTTGTGCGATTTAGACAATTTTGGTATGAATCTAAAGCTAGTATTTCCACGTTTTAACAGCGGCGTAGTGGCCAATTGGCAGGTGCTCTGACCTTCGGTACCACAGGTTTTCTGGTTTGTATCCTGGCGGTGATATAGATGATTGTGAGTGGTTCGGAATCCACTTTAATCTCTATGTCCCTGTCTAATTGCCCAAAGTGTACACAAAATGACCGTAGAGCAACAAACCAAATCAAACCTAAAAAAATATTTGGTGATAGACCCTAATAGAGAATTTTGTAATATATATTAGAATAGGATTTGGTATTTGGTATATTATACACAACTTTAAACCTCATGTACAAAGAAGATATTTTTAAGCATCACAAAGCTTAAAAAATATTTTCTTCTTCATTGGCGGTGGCTTGATGGATAATGGGTTAGCGCTCTGGCATTTGGTACCACAGACTTCAAGTTTGAAACCTGGCAGGAGTATGTATCTTTATGAGTGGTTCGGAATCCACGTTAAACTGTAGTCTTGGTCTAATTAATCTAAAGTGTGCGCAAGACTGAAGAGTGACAAATCAAAATTTAATATATGATACAATAAATAAGCAATAAATTAGTTCTTGAAAGATCTTTCGTAAACGTTATTAATCAAAATTTGGGAATACACGTTTATTAAAAAACATTGCTTTTTACGTAAGACGCTCTTGTTTTGTCATTACTTATATTACTCTTTTGACGTTTCAGAGACGAAACAAAAATTCTTCCGTCACTTTCAGTTCAGCGGAAGTATTTTTAAGGTCTCCCAAAAGCAATTCCTCAAGCGGGAATATTTGTCTTCGATTTCAGCCGCAGATGTGTATTGGAATTCCATTGACGGAAACGGAGAAATATTTTTCGGGGAACAATATCTGATTTTCGGCATCTGTTCCCCTCCGCAATCCATCAAAGTCCGGGGAAAGTCGAAAGCAATCACTTCACTTCAGTTGCCGCCATGGATTCAAAATGCCACTTCCGATATTTCGCTTTCCTTCTCTTTTCCTGATTCCCATCGACGTTTTTTGACTGTCTTTAAAACTGCTTTTCTTTTTAGTTATTTTAGCACACTGTGTTTCGTAATTTTGAGTGAACTACTTTAGTTGAAATGTTTGAAAGGGATTTGAAAATATTATATGTAGAATCGTACACATTTAAGTTTTTTGCTTTTTAATATTTTTTGTGTTAACTGCTATTTTTTTATTGATTAAATTCATTTTTTTTCTTTTTATTTATTAAGTTGTTAAGACTATTATGTCGTTTTCTGATGCTTCAATTGAAATGCCAAATGATGGCTTCAGGTTCGAAATTTGGCTGGGGCATGGACGTTTGTGAGTGGCTAGGAATTCACGTTAAATTGTAGATCCCGGTCTAATTCTCCCCAAAGTGTGTACAAAAAGGATCGTAGAGTGACAAACCAAACAGAACCTAGAATAGTATTTGGTGATAGGATCCTGACACAGAATTTGGTAATAGATATTAGAATAGGATTTGGCATTTGGTATATTACACACAACTGTAAACCTTATGTACAAAGTGAGGAGCCTGATGGCCGAGTGGCTAGAGGTCTGGCGCTCGGTACTACAGGTTTCGGGATCGAGTCCCTGCGAAGGCATGGACGATTGTAGTGGTTCGGAAACCATTTTAAACTGTAGGTTCCGGTATGTTTAGCCTAAAGTGTGCGCAATATAACCGTAGAGCGACAAACAAAAACCATGTATAATGTGATGTCTAAAAATCTCTTCTTCTTCATAGGCGGTGAGCTGATGGCCAATCGGTTAGTGCCCTGGCTTTTGGTATGACAGGTTTTAGGTTTGAATCCTGGAGAGTGCATGGTTGTTTGTGAGTTTTCGTAATCCACGTTAAACTGTAGGTCCCGGTCTAATTACCAAAAGTGTGTGTGCAAAATGACCGTAGAGCGACCAACCGCCCTTAGCAAATCTTACAGTTGTTATTAAACAAAATACAGTAGTTTAATCATTGAAAGAACTTTCGTTACATTATTAATCAAAATTTGGAAATACACGTTTATTAAAAAAAAAACATTGCTTTTTATGTAAGGTGCTCTTTTTTTTTTCCATTATTCATTTTGCTCTTTTGATGTTTCAGAGACGAAGCAAAAATTCTTCCTTCACTTTCACTTCTTTCGCCTTTCCTTCTCTTTTCCTGATTCCCATTGACGTGTTCTGACTGTTTTTAAAACTGCTTTTTTTTTAGTTATTTTGGCACACTGTGTTTCGTAATTTTGCTTGGACTGCTTTTGTTGAAATGTTTTGAAAGGGATTTGAAAATATTTAAGAATTTTACACATTCGGGTTTTCATTTTTTTTTAATATTTTGCGTTAACTGCTCTTTTTTTATTGATTACGTGAATCTTATTTGTTAATCATATGCTGGATTGATAAGAAGGTTATGTCGTTTTCCTAATGCTCCAATTGAAATACTCATAATTTTCGTCGATATTTGTGAGATTTAGACAATTTTGGTATTAATCAAAAGCTAATATTTCCACATTTCGATAGCGGCCTGATGGTTGATTTTTAGCACTCAGACTTTTGGTAAAAAAGGCTTCAGATTCGAATCCATGCTAAGGCATGGATTCGAACCTGAAGTCTGATGGAATATGGTGGTTCGGAATCCACGTTTTAACTGTAGGTCCCAGTCAAATTAGCCCAAAGTGTACACAAAATAACAGTAGAGCGACAAACCAAATCAAACCTAAAAAGTATTTGGTGATAGACTCTAATAGAGAATTTTGTAATTGATATTAGAATATGATTTGATATTTGTATATTATACACAACTTTAAACCTTATGTACAATGAAGAAGATATTTTTAAGCTTCACAAACTTTAAAAATATCTTCTTCTTCAGTGCGGATTGCCCTGATGGCCAATTGGTTAGCGCTCTGGCCTTTCGTACCACAGGCTTCTCATGTTCGAATTCTGGCTGTAGTATGGATGTTTCTTAGTGGTTCGAATCCACGTTAAACTGTAGGTCCCGGTCTAATTAGCTTAAAGTGTGCACAAAATGACCGTAGAGCGACATACCAAACCAAACCTAGAATAGTATTTGGTGATAGATATCTAACAGAGAATTTTGTAATAATTATTAAAATAGGATTTGGTATTTGGTATATTACACACAATTGTAAACCACATGTACAATGTAACAATATCCAACTATGCTATACCTAAATCTCATGTACAATATGATACAATATCTAACTATACTATACCTAAATCTCATGTACAATGTGACACAATACACCCAAAAATATCTTCTACTTCTTAATTGGTGGCGGGCAATCGGTTAGAGCTCTGGATTTTGGTATCACAAGCTTCACATGTGAATACTGGAGGGTGCATGGATATTTGTGAGAGGTTCGGAAACCCTGTTAAACTGTAGGTCGCGGTCTAATTAGCTTAAAGTGTGCAAAAAAATGACCGTAGAGCGACAAACCAAAGTTAGCAAATCTTACAAGTTGCCATAAAAAATACAGAAGTTTAACGAATGAAAGATCTTTCGTAACATTATTAATCAAAATTTGGGAAAACACGTTTATTAAAAAAACATTGCTTTTTTTTATGTAAGACGCTTTTGTTTTTCCATCACTCATTTTGCTCTTTTGATGCTTCAGAGACGAAACAAAACTTCTTCCGTCACTTTCAGTTCCGCGGAAGTATTTTTAAGTTCCCCCAAAAGCAATTTCTCAAGCCATCCCCTGAGCTGGGAATATTTGTCTTCGATTTCAGCCACAGATGTGTATTGGAAATCCATCGACGGAAAACCGAGAAATATTTCTCGGAGAACAATATCTGATTTTCGGCATCTGTTTCCCCTCCGCAATCCATCAAAGTCCGGGGAAAGTCGAAAACAATCACTTCATGTGCCGTCATGGATTCAAAATGCCACTTCCGATATTTTGCGGTCGGGATTTCGCTTTCCTTTCCTTTCCTGATTCCCACTGACGTTTTTTGACTGTTTTTAAAACTGCTTTTCTTTTTAGTTATTTTAGCACACCGTGTTTCGTAATTGTGCGTGGACTGCTTTAGTTGAAATGTTTTGAAAGGGATTTGAAAATATTTAAGCATTTTTTACATATTTGGGTTTTCGTTTTTTAATATTTTGCGTTAACTGCTATTCTTTTATTGGTTCAATTCATCTTATTTATTAGATGATATATTAGGGTGGCAAGAAAGTTATGTCGTTTTTCTGATGCTTCAATTGAAATGCTCGTTATTTCGCCGTACTTTGAGCAATTTATACAATTTTGGTATTAATCGAAAGCTAGCATTTTCACCTTTTGAAATTTTGTTATATTGTAGGTTTTTAATCATTTATTTTTGAGGAATAAGGGTATATGATTGATCAAGAAAACTTAATTTTTAATCTCTTTATGCTTTATGAATTCCAACTTGGGCATAATGCGATGTAAGCTTATAAAATTTGTGGTTTGTCTTTGAACCATCTAAAGTTTAAATGCGTATGATCCAAAGATAGTTTGAAAATTCAGGTTAGATAACACGAAGCTTCAAGATGAATCCCCTCCGGAAGACGAAAGGATCTTAATGACGACTGAGGGCTTTAGTGGGTAATGAACCCTTATTGCCCATGTGGAAAATAAAGGATAAAGTAAGGTAACTAGTGAAGTTAAGTATTAGTTAAGGGAAAACTACTTGAACAAGCTTCTGCAAATGATGTTGTTGGAATTGATATTGTTAATTATTAATATGAGCCTATCTTGGTCTTGCGAATGCCAATTTGCGTAAAAAAGTTAATGCTTTGTATTTTGTGGGATTGTTGAGGCCCTATTCACTGCGAAATGTTGCAACTAGATTAAACTGTCGCAATAGATTGTGATCATCTAACCCAACTGGATACTAAAGTACGTAAACTATTCACACAAAAGTTTTTTCGCACAAGCTTTCTCACAATAAACCTTGACTTTTCATTTTTGAAAGAATTGACTGCAAGCGAATGCCACCAGTGAATTCAAACCATCGGTCATCTTGTACGCATCAAATTAAAACACTGGTCATCGTATACAAAATCAAAAATTGAACATCTTGAATGCCACCAGTAATTCAAACCATTAGACATCTTGTAAGCCACCGTCGAATTAAAACCCTTGGACATTTTTGTGCACCACCAGCGAATTCTAATCATTGGACATCTTGTACGCCACTATCGAATTCAAACCATTGATCATCTTCTACATCACCATCGAATTCAAATCATTGGACATCTTCTACATCACCAATGAATTTAAACCATTGGACATCTTGCAGGTTACCATTGAATTCAAACCATTGGACATCTTCCTGCCACCATTGAATTCAAACTATTGGACATCTTGTATGCTACCAGTGATTCAAACCCATTGACATCTTGTATGACACAGTAATTCAAACTATTTACATCCTGTGTGCCACTGTCGAATTTAAGACATTAGCCCTCTTGCGTCATAAGTAAATTCAAATCATTGGTAATCTTGTACATCATCATCGAATTTAAACCATTGGACATCTTGTACGTCATCAGCGAATTGAATTCAAACCATTAGCCATCTTGCACTCCACTAGTAAATTCAAGCTATTGGACATCTTGTGCACCACCATCGAATTCAAATAATTGGACATCACTTGTGAAATCAAACCATTGGTCATCGTGTGCATCAACATTGAATTAAACCATTGAACATCACTATACCACCAGTGAATTCAAACCATTGACATCTTGTGCACCACCATTGAATTCAAACCATTAGACATCTTATATACGGCACCATAGAATTCAAACCATTAGTCTTTTTTGCTCGCCAGTAGAAATAAGTATTGGGTCTCGAGTCACTCATTCAAAATGATTGAAATAAAAAAATGCGTGATGAACTAATTATTTTGAAAAAATATTAAAATTATTAATTCACTATTATAACAAATGTAATAATTCACGCTTTTAGCCATCATGCAAGTATTTGCGAACGTTTCTAAATTAACCTCCTTATATGGAAAAAATGAACCTCTGATTTTGATTAAAAATCAATATTTAAGTCAATGTCAATTGAATATAAAAGGATAAATGAATTTTAACAATCATTACACCTATGTAGCAATACACAAAAATATTTGTCGTTTTCGTTCGAAATTTAATATTTTTAATGTTTTAGTAATTATATACACGAATAAATGTAGTATTGTTAACTAATTAACACATAAAAGTGACTTTTCATGCAAACAATTTTGTACAACAATTTTGCAATTTTTCACTAATATGAAGAGATTAATCGAGTACATTATTGATAATGGCAATGGGGAAATTTAATTTAATTTCTTTTAATTTCTTTTGGCATTCAATTAAATGATTTCATTAATTCTTTTTTATCATAAAATGTATAATCATTTATGTTTTCCTGATTAGCAATAC